>VZRH01001692.1:1227492-1270831 GCA_013397555.1 Urocynchramus pylzowi | reverse complement strand
TTTTTTTTTTTTTTTTTTTTTTTTTGTTCCTGAATATTCTTACTACCAATTGCTTTGCTTGCTTCTAGAAGTGATGAGATTCAGACTGTGGTGTTAAGGATGCATTGGCTTCCTACATCCAGGGAACTTTCTGTAACCTCCTGTTTTCAGAGATACATGGCATGGAGTCAAACAGCTCTTCTGTAGTTCTTTGAATGCAAAATTCTGCTCCAGTCCTTTCACTAGCTTGGCATAATGTTCAGGCACACTTGCCTGTGTTGTCAGTTGTTCAAGAAGATGCATAAGAACTTGTTTTTCAATAGGCAAATATTTTACTGTTTACCTTCTCTTTTTGCCCTTTTTTATGTTCTTTGAATGTAAAGGTGAATTTTCTAAAATGCACGTTGAAGGAAAGCAGACAAGAAAGGTTCTCAGAATTATATTTCACAGTCCTTGAGTATTTTGATGCCAGTGTTATTGTCTCTTTTGAAACAGAAGTTTGCCTTTATTTACAAGTCTCCTGAAATTGCTTTATTTTTGTTCATATTTCAGTTAATAAACTAAGCATCCCTACTCTCCCAAACCTGTGTCTTATGATGCTCTCCATATATGTAATATTCAGTAAAAGTCTGCCTTCCACTGTTTGCTAAATGTATTCAGTGTTCGAATCAATATTGAGGTTTACTATGAATGGTTGCGGTCAAATTTATGATAAATTGTCTTTTCATCACTGTTATTAAATGTAGCATTCAGACTATTTGCCAATTAGTATGCTGTCATCTTGGAGGAATTTGTGTGAAACTGGATTACACTTGCAAAAAGAATTCCTGTAGTTTCTTCAGGATACAGCAAATTACATTTAGGATTAATCTTCTTTTCTCTCCACTTCTTTCCCCTCCCCCAACAACTTTTTTCCTTTCTCCTCCTTCTCTGTTGATATACTCATTATTTTCTGAATGAATGCCAGCACCGTAGCAGATTTTTCAAAGACTCTCATCGTAGCAGACATTTTGAGCTATGGCTTTGACAGATTGCACATTTTGAAAGTGCGATACTGTAGCAAGCTTTTTAGTAAATTTGGCAGACTACATACTGTCTTGAAATCCACTGATGAAAAGTGAAAAATCTATTAGATGTAGGTTGGCAGGATACATGTGACCTGCTGACAGGCTGTGTACATTTTTTATTCGATTCTAGGAGCAAGGAATCCAATTCTCAGGGGTTTATGAAGAATTGAAGTAAATGTCACTTACAGAATGAAAAAACATCTTGGAAGAATTAGATTGAAGAGATGACTAAAAAAAGTATTGCAAAATTCTTTGTCTTACATGCAGGAATTTTGCTTAAATGATAACCACTGAGTTAAGAACTTGCTGGAGAGCTGGGCACAGGGAGTGGTGGTGAATGGTGCTGCATCCATTTGGTGACCAGTCACTAGTGGAGAGCCCCAAGAATCTGTGTAGGGCCCAGTCCTGTTTAATATCTTTATCAATGATCTGGATGAGGGGATCAAGTCTACCATTAGCAAATTTGCACAACACTAAGGTAGGGGGGAATGTTGATCTGCTGGAGGGTAGGAGGGCTCAGCAGAGGGATCTTGACAGGCTGGATTGATGGGCCAAATCCAACAACATGAGGCTTAACAGGACCAAGTGTTTGGCTACAACAACCCCCTGCAGGGCTGGGGTCAGAGTGACTGGATGGTGACCAGAGAGGGACCCAGGGGTGCTGATTGACAGCAGCTGAATATGAGTCAGTGTGTGTGCCCACCAGGCCAAGAAGCCCAAGGGCATCCTGGCCTGTATCAGGAATAGTGTGGCCAGCAGGACCAGGGAAGGGATTCTTCCCCTGTACTCAGACTTGTTAGGCAGGACCTTGAGTACTGTGTCCAGTTCTGGGCCCCACAATTTAGAAAGGATGTTAAGATGCTGGAGCACACCAGAGAAAGGTAAAAAGGCTGGTGACAAGTCTGGAGTACATTTCTAATGAGGAGCAGCTGAGAGAACTGGGGTTGTTTAGCCTGGAGAAAAGGAGGCTCAGGAGAGACCTTATTGCTCTGTACAACTGCCCGAAAGGAGGTGGTAGCCAGATGAGCATTGGTCTCTTCTCCCAGGCAACCAGTGACAGGACAAGAGGACACAGCCTTAAGCTCCACACAGGGAGGTTTAGAGTGGACATTAGAAGAAGTTCTTCGCAGAGAGGGTTATTTGGCATTGGAATAGGCTGCCCAGGTAGCTGGTGGAGTCACCATCCCTAGAGGTGTTTAAAAAAAGTGCTACTCAGTGCCATGGTCTGGTTGACAAGGTGGTATTAGGTCACAGGTAGGGCTTGATGATCTCAAAGATCTTTTCCAACCAAACTGATTCTGTGATTCTGTGCGATGATTGGTAGAGAAATAGATGGGAACCACAATAGTAGTATATGTTATAGTGCTAAAGAGCTGCTGCATCCTTGACAACATATTTTCACTTCACCTCCACCTTTGTACTGGAATTGCCTTTTGGCAGCCTGTGGGTAGTTAAATCAAACTGCTAACCTAGCCCAAAACAAATTAAACGCAAAACAAAAAAGAAGTTAGCTCACAGCTAGATTGGGAGGGAGGCTCAGTGGGCACATGGATAGTAGTACTTGGGCAAGAAGAGGAGGAAATACACTGCTAGGGAAGACAAAGAGTGGAACTACATTTCTGTTAGTGGCTTAACTTTGCAGAATTCTTTAATTCTCTGACATGTACTCATCAGAGAAATAATTGGCTTCCTAATTCTTACCAAAACTGTTGTAGGACTTAGATGGTATTCAAACAATCACATGTAAGAGTGGAGGCATCTAAATTGCACTTCATTGAAGTGTAAGTGCATCCTAATGGTTGCTTTTTTATTCCCCTCATAGAAGTCTGATCCTGGATGATAATAGTAGTGAAATATTAAAACGGATCTTACCAAAACAGGTAAATTGTCTATCAGATTTTCTGTCTGTATGCATTTGCGTCTTTCACATTTTTTCCATTACAATAATAATGTACTGTTCTGTTATTTTAATAGTCTGTATTTCCATTGAAAATATGTAGCCTTAGCATTGACCCTGTTGTGATGTGAAAAAAGACACAACACTTTACTTACTACTTTCTGATTAACATTTGCACAGGCAGGCTAAAGCAGATGTATTTCCTTTCTTTTCAAGTTTTAGGGATATTAAACTGGAAAGAGGATTGATAATGAAATGATGAAACATTTCATTAGAGAAAGGAAAGAGAAAGAGACTATAAGGAAAGGAAAGAGAAAGGAAAGGAAAGGAAAGAGAAAGGACTATAAAATTTTTAAAACTCAAACCTACTGATTTGGAGTCCATAACTTGAGTTTTAATATTCAAAACTGATTCCTACATCTAATACTAATTTTGTATCTCAAAATATGAAATAATGAATGCATTTCTCAGATGAGAAACAGGATGTAGGAATCATGATTCCTAGCAAATTCTCTTAGAGAATTTAAAGCCTTGGGTTCTTCTTTTTTAAGACTTGAATAAGAGACCTTAGACTGTTTTATGGAGACCTATTCTGTTTTAGAAAGAGAACACTGGCACTGAATATAGTCCTTAACTTAAAATATCTCAGGAAGTTGCAGATAGAAATGTTCTAGGGGATTGAAGGTGTTTATTGTTTCTCTGAGTGAGTGAGTGGTGACACAAGTGAGGATGTGAAAGAGAGAAATTAAAGACTTACAAAGATGCTTATAATGAGATTCATACTGATTTTTACATATGAGACATGGCCAACTGCTGATACTGAGTGTGGGTCTCTGCTATGAGGCACTTACACATAGCAGATAGATATTCAAGAGAAATGTTGCACACTTGTAGACTGCCAAACAAATCTTGGCCATGAGGAAAGGATCTGAAGATGCAAGGAAAAATAGATGATGTGGAAAGGTCCCCTTGCCAGCACAGATGTCCTCCCAACCCTGCATCAGAAGCTGCTTGACAAACATGGGTCAGGCAGCCTGGTGCTGATATCTGAGCACACTGGAGAAAGAAAATTAAAAATAGGTGATATGGAAGGAAAGAGGATGGGGGCAAGGGATGTTGGGAATAAAGGAAAGCAGACATTGCTAGCAGGGAATTTGGAGACCCTGGGGTAAAGTGAAAGGAGTATGCATGTAAGAGCAGAGAAGGAAGTGTTTGGTGTTTGGCATCCTTCACCTTGAAATACAGGGGTGTCTGAGTTGTGGATAACTGTACAGAGGTTAGAGAGGTACTAAAGTGGTGAGATTCATAAGGTTGGGTCTGACAGGGTAGATGGTAGCACACCATCAACTATAAAAATCAAGATGGCATTTCCTTTTGTGTTATAAAGGAGATATTTATAAAGAGTTAAGATGATATTTTCTGTGTTTGCTATAAACAGCATAGTATTTTTCTGTGAACCTCCAGTGTATTCTATTGTGAAGGGCAGCATATCAGACAAAATACAACCTTTTTTTGTTTTGCTCCACTATGTCAGCTCCCAGTTTAAGTAATAATTTAGAATAATGTATCACCCATCAATCACAACCTCCATGTCTTCATACTTTCCTTTGTTGTCATCTTCAGTCTTAAACTAGCATGTTCCAAATATGTGTCAGTTTTTAATCAGTGTAGCCAGAATGGCAACCAACCTTTTGCAAGTTCTAGTGTACTTTTTCTGAACTGACATCTGATCTGTCAGATTCACACCTCTTGAAAATGTGAAGATGTAGGCAACAGGGTTAGTATAAGAATTGTGTAATTGTGAGACAAAAATGTATAAATGCTTTTCAGTAAATTCCTTTTCTTAATACCATATATAATAATACTTCCATTTCATCATTTGTAGTAAATGTGTGTTTAAAAAAATAGTTCTCCAAATTAAAATAATTCTCCCCATATAAATACATAAAATTATCATCCTTAGAACTGAAGGCACTATCTTTGGGAAAAAAGAAAAGCAGGAAAAAAAAAATTGATTGCAAGTCCTTATTTGTAAGGAACAAGATAATTGTGAACTGTAAGGGGTGAGTTTCAAAAGGAGAAAAAAGATTTTTTTTTTCTCCTTTCAAAAGGTGGAAAAAAAAAGGAGGAAAAAGAAACACAGATTTCTTGCTAGTGGTCCTTTTTCCTCTCCCTTTTTTCCTTTTCTTTTTTTTTTTTTTTAAGATTNAAAATAATTCTCCCCATATAAATACATAAAATTATCATCCTTAGAACTGAAGGCACTATCTTTGGGAAAAAAGAAAAGCAGGAAAAAAAAAATTGATTGCAAGTCCTTATTTGTAAGGAACAAGATAATTGTGAACTGTAAGGGGTGAGTTTCAAAAGGAGAAAAAAGATTTTTTTTTTCTCCTTTCAAAAGGTGGAAAAAAAAAGGAGGAAAAAGAAACACAGATTTCTTGCTAGTGGTCCTTTTTCCTCTCCCTTTTTTCCTTTTCTTTTTTTTTTTTTTTAAGATTTTTGTTTCCTCTTCGAATGCACACTAATATATTTTACTGAGCTATGATACTACTTTCTTCAGATCACTGGGGAAGAATTGATATTCTTGCAGATGCATGTGATTAAGCTACTTATAGAAAGAATTGAAAATGCCTTGCCAGCTGCATGCATTGTATTAAATTCAAATGTACAATATCTTAGGACTAATCAGTTTTGCCCTTGTGTGACATATACAGAGGCACCTGTGCAGACAGGCTGCACCAAAATATATTAGGGACTGAGATGAAGTAGGCATCCACAAGTGACTAAGGGCTAAAATCGCCATGTGAACTGTTCACTTGCTCCCAGGTCACTGTTCAGAAATATGAAGTCCCTAATCAAGGCCTGTTGTGTCTCAGAGATAGTGACAGGTGTGAGTAAACTATGCATAAGTCCTTGGAAGAACTTGATTTATCAATCAAATGAATGACATGCTGAAGATGATGAGCTCGGTTTATAGTAGAGAAACACTGAGTTGCATAATGGTTAGAGTACTCATTCAGCAGTGGAAAATCTAGGACTGAAATCATAACTTTTGTTAAAGAGACATGAATCCTGAACTCCCACTTCACAAAAGAATGCCATGGCCTGTATCAGGGTACAAGCAGGTCTAAGCTGGCAGGGTGAACAATTTCACCTGTGACGAAGGGTACGGAAACAATGATCAGCTGGAGACACCAAAGAGAAAGAAGTCGAAACCTAAGTATGGACACTGGTGGGAATGTTAGAGAGTGAGGAGAAGGGATGCTGCTGGTGTTGCCTATGCATTCTGTGTTAAGGACTTACAGAAGGGATACATCAGCAGCACTGGAAACAGGATCACACCCTACAATAGCAAATCCACAAAGAAATGATTTGATTTTATTAGTATAAAAATGCCACTTGAAGTGTTTACTTATTCATTTACATGACTCTTGTCCTTATCAGAAGCCCTCTGAATTTGATGAGCTTTTCCATTTACTGTTACAGTGTAGTCTTAGGCTGTAAATTTAAACTGCCTCTGCCTCTTTCAAAGAAGTGTTGTATTACATTTCAGACAGTGTTTACTGGTGATAATATGAGTTGTCATTTTGATTACAAAAAGAGGCTCTGCAGGGAGTTGCTAATAGTAGCTCTAATAGAGAGTCAAACCATAAAAGACTAGAAGGATTCAATATAAATTATAACTGTGCTTTAATTTATTATTGTTGTCTTACAAAATGTTCTCTGAGGAATCTTTTAAAAATAAGTCATCCATACAGCTGTTTTAAAGGAAAAGGGACTCTGGCAGAATGGCATTGTACCTGTGGACAATAAAAATATTTATATTATTTTCTTTTAATGATACAGTGCAAAATAGAATATTTGAAATACCAGAAAAGACATTTAAAATTGAAGGACTGTGAGTCTGATTCCTTTTCTCAGCAAAATGTGGTCCCTTCCTTTATTGCATCTGAAAGCAATACTGTATTGACCCCAGGCAGCATCAGCCATAAAGTTAAAGTGACAGCACTATGTTCCTCAAGGGAGAATGTGAAGATGCTTCTTACATTTGCATCAAAGATCAAAGCACAGTTTGGGATAGGTGCTGGCTGAATGTACAAAATTCAAAGGACATTTAAGGCTAATAGCTCTAATTAGTAGTTCTCCAGAATGCGTTAGTGGTGAAATAAGAATTTCATACAACGTAACATGAAGAAGGGAGTCTCTGTAACTGAAAATAAACAAAAATATGATTTCAGACAAAAATTTACCAGCTTTTTTGCTTGTGTTGCTATTTTTTGTTATCTACTATGGAATAAGATTAAAACCAAGATTTTACTTCTCACCTTTCAAAACAGTAACAGCAGTTTAAGACTATAGAAGCAATTTTCAGAGTATGGCAAGAAGCCATATGCATTATCAGATAAGTGATAATTTGTCATTAATTAAGTCCTCTTCCTTTGTGTGTGGCAGGAATAGGCAAATCAGATGCTGTCCACAGCTCATTAATAGTGCTCTGAGTCCTTGGGCAACAGGAGTGCTTGCTGCAGTCTGTTATCCTGACTTCTCCTTTTCTCTCCATGCACTAAGCAATATTTAGACTGCAATCAAGAAATCAGGCTGTTTTAAATCATCCTATTATCATATTTATTTCTTGAATTTAATTCCTGTGGTGAATTTAACTATCTGCTATTTTATGTAATTTTTTATATAAAGCCTCAATTTTAGAGGTTTTACAACTAGAAATAAACCACTTAAAACCTCAAGCACTAGCATGGTTAAAATGACCCTTTGTTCCCATCTGCTGCTTATGAAATTTGAAATTCTGTATGTGGGAAGTAAGGCTATTTAATACTCTGTGAATTAGCACAGAAGATTGACCCAAAGTGATATTATATTTTTCCTGTAATTGCAATGCATAAAGAAAAAAAAAAAAAAAGAGGTTCAATGACTTCTTTGTTTTTGCTGTAGTTTAAAATTTGTCTTTTAAAATAATAAAAAAAAATCCACTTAGAGAAATGAAAAGGTATCAGTTGTGACCAGAGTGTAAGAACTGTAATATAATATATCTAAAAACTTATTTGTCTTTCTCTATTGACTAACATCTGATTTGCCTTTTTCTATTGGTAAGCTTTCCTAAGCTCTGAGCTCAAGCCAACTAATCCTTTAGGGATGGACAGATATGCCTAAAAAGGCAACCTGAAGCCAGATGGCCCTGGGGATGTTGTGAAATGAGTACACATTTCAAAGGAGAAGCCCAAATAAAAAGAAAAGTGCATGTTTTGCATTGCTCTTTAAGTTGGCATACCCAGTCTGGAAGCACTGAGCTGCTTAGGCATTTTGAAGGTGGAAATAAGAAATTACACATGCAGTGAGCGGGGATTCTTGGCCTAGAAGTTTTCCAAATGCCTCTTGAAACAAAGGGGATATTTTGCATATTATATCAATTTTCCCTGTAGAATCAATAAGCCCATGGTAAAATATGAGGCTGGTGTGGAGTGGCAGCAGTATATAGCAATCTTGTACCTGACTTGAAAATGCAGTAAAGGAGTTACTCCGAGAGACCTGAGATGTCCAACCTGAGACCTGAGAGCAGTCCCCATTTCTTGCCATTTCTCTGGAGTTCTGGAACAGGGTATTTCCATATCTCAACATAGTCTCTGTGATACTTTGCAGCAGGTTTTGAGGGCAAGCACTGGATGCTAAATTATGAACACCAAACAACTACAGAAAAGAGTAGTTTTTGGACCTTTCTTGCTCACCTCATTAAAAGCTGCACAGATATTGGAACATTGCTCTTAGGGGAGATCTGAAGGTGTGCATGAATCTTTTAATTAACAATTTAAAATAAAAATTATTCTCTTTGTGCATATCAGCTTATTCTTAAAAGGGTGATCAAAATTATATGCAAGGGACAAAAAAACCCCAAGTCTGAAAGCTGGCATACCATATTATACCTGTGGTTAGATTTCAGACATTTTCTGTTTGCAATTAAAATACATTATATCTTTGTACAAGAGCTTATTTAGGAAGTTTGGCATGAAGAAATTATTTGAGGGATTTGATTTACTGTATTAGGCATTTAGTAATCTTTGAAAAGTTCCCGTGAAAATGAGTGTCCAGAATTAACAATAGTTTTGCCTTTTAAAAAAAATTTCCAAATGTAACTGCAATAATGAAGTCTAACATATTTTTACAGAAAATCCCCAGTGTTTTATATCAATTCAATTCAATTCAATTCAATTCAATTCAATTCAATTCAATTCAATTCAATTCAATTCAATTCAATTCAATTCAATTCATCCCAATGAATTTTTACACTAAGAATGCTGTTTAATAAATATTGCCTTTATAAGAATTGTCAGGAAAGAAAGTACTGATATAGAACTTGGGAACAGTGCCTTTCTATTTATTGGTATGAGATATATTGGTATGAGATGCTCCAAACTTTCTTATAAAATAATGTCTCTTTCCTGATATACATATCTTGAATTTCCAGACTCAGTTATTACTTAGGGATGGATCAGCCACCTGTTGCCTTGAGTGTCCTTTTATCTTTTCAAGGTGACTTTAGTAGTTATGTCTCAAGACACAGCAGGAGCAGAGAGCAACAGGGAGGAAAGAATATCAGACAGCCTGTAAATATCTGGGCCATAAGCACAATTTGGTGTGTCACTATGTACTAACTGGTTGTTAAATCTTAGGGACAGCCAGGAGCTAACTTCATCTAGTTAGTACATATTAAGGCACATGGTCATGGAAATGAAAATGGTTATGTTTCTCTCCACACCAAGTACAATTATTCACATGAAATAAAAAAAACCCAAAAACCTTTGATCAAACCCATCTAGATGCTAGATTAAGTACAACTACTGAAGGTATGTTTCCTAATTGTAGCAGCTGTAATGAAATCTTAGGCTAAGAGACTGTGGAGAGTTTAAGTTCTGTATCTGCTGAATGCCTACTTGTAGTTTAAGAGGAGAGTTCAAGTCACAGCTGTCACTTATGGACATGGTGGAGTAATATCACAGACCCTTGCTCTTTTTCCTGTCTCTACTACCCCTCAGAATCTAAAACCTTTTTATTAACAATACAAGAAATTATAATTAGGAGGTGTCTCAGCAAAAGACATATGGGTCAAAATGCAGTAGGGCCTAGATAATTATTTTCAGTAAAGTACTCTGGCTGTTTTTGCTCTGAAACCACTTATGACTAAGAGCTGGCCTCTGTGTGAAGCAGAAGAGCCCCGCTGATAGTGGATTGATGTTCTCCATAGGAATGTGAGCTGCAGAGTTTTGGCAATGAAAGCAGCTGCCATTGTGGCCTTTTTTCCCCTTTTCTTTTCCTCTGTGTGTGTGTCTCGAGAGCCTAACTGATAAATTAGAAGCTGTGATTTGTATTCAAATTGGAGATGGAAGAACATCTACTAACTTTCAATTTAATTGCTTGTGTTGCTGAGTGGGTTGTGTTTGAGGTGTTTGTTGCATGGCAGAGTGTTGATTCTGAAGCTAGCAGAAGACTGCTTGTACCACTTAGACACTGCATGTTTGCTCAGAGGGGGAAACCTGAATGTATTGATTTATTCCTATGTTTAGAATACAATGAATGAAAACAGTACCTTATGCATTCTGGGATCTATGCCTGAACTGAGCTGACTGGAGGAACTGTAACGAGTGCAAGAACAAAGCAGTCTGTTAATGATTCAGTTTAAAAAGAGAATGGAAATATCTTTTGTCAGCTGACAGAAGTGTCTGAACACTTAATGATATTAGTTTTGATTCACTAGAAGAATTATCCTATGAACAGCTGGGAGGTTAGTTTACCATTGTTTACTCTTGGCTTTCTTGACTTCTATGGAACAAATAGGCAAAGGGAGGAATTGAACCTGTTTGAAAAATTGAATCAAAACTGATAGAGTGAATACTTGTCTTGCCAAAAGTGTATTTATAGCTCTGTTTCAAATAAGAAAGATGAGAAATTCATCAAAATGAAAATGGGAACTTGAATGGATATAATCATGAGGGTGTTCCATTACATATATAGTTCCATTACATTTTAGATTTATGGATGTTTTATGTTATACATTTTCACTGCTTGTGGAAACGAGACAAGAAAAACTCCTGTCTGTATTTTCCTCACCTAATTGAATTGGCAGTAAACAGAAACCCACTTCTGTTGATTTGCCTAAAGTTTGTGAATTCAGTAGAGAAGGCTTGTGGTGCTGTTTCCACAGACAAAAATGTATGTGGCATACTCTAAAGGTAGAAATGGATCTCTTTGGGTTAACCACATGATTCATGAAATGGAGGCAAACACTAGAGGAAACTAGAAGAACAGGACTTCTTTACAGGCTTTTTCAAACTACTATATGAATGTCCTTTTAATCCTCCCCAGGGATGTGTAAGCACATGCCAGAAATAAGCAGCTGACCTTAGGAAGAGAATTCTCCCCTGTGCATCTGCTTGGGCTATAGGTTTATGGCAGTACCGAGCTGTGGAAATCAATCTTTTGTAATCTCTGCCCTTTATGCTTTACTCAGAGGGCTGCTGTCGCATCTATAAACAATCCATTTGTGGATCTGTTTGAAGATAAAAGAGGCTGGCATGCAAAAAAGCTTTGACATGCTCTCCAGTTACTTATCCAAAAGTGAATACACGAAACCTGGTTTTGGGTTCACCAAAAACATTGATTTAGATGTTTTTTACTCTAAAAGGCTGTTAATGCAGATTGCATTTTCAAGACAAGGCTTATAGTACAGGCAACAGTTAAAATTTTATGTTGCCTATAAAATCTTATCAGAATAAACCTGTCCAACTATCCTGTAAGCAAGGGCCCAGTATATAGAGGCAACACAAATGAAATATAAAAACCTGCAGGTAGAGCTGTTTATGTCTGTGTATGTACTTCCCCAAAACTGTCCAAGACAGGGGGGAAGAAGGGTTGGTAACATTTTGTTATAATGATTGTATTATTCTTAAGTTTTTACAGCTTCAGAATTGTTGACTAATTGAAAACTAGCAATCCTAGATTGAAAAAAAAACAAAACCAACAACCCCAAACATCTGTTAACTGTGGCTCCCTTTCCAGAAATGGTTACATTATATGATAAGCTCTTTTTTTTTTTTCTCTTTGTTAACAGCATTTATTTTGAAGTCTTGTTAATTTGCCCCATTGTGGTCCCTCCTCCTTTAGCCAGGTGGAACTGCTTTGCATTTTGCCTCTTCTCTGTTCCCTTGGAAGAGCTGAAGTTTTCCATATGTATCTAGGTGACAAGCCATGGATGAAAGATATTTTTTATTACTTTAAAAATATCTTTGTTGTTTCTTATCTTTAGGGACAAGATTGTCTTTGCAGCAGACCACAGAAAGCTGAAGAGCCCTATGATTTAATGTGGAGAGGTGAGAGGACTATTACACTTCAGAAGTATGGTTCTCCTACTGTGGGTGTGAAGGGCAGGGGGACCTTTATCTCACAGTCTTACTGCTAATTGAACTGACCTTCTGATAGGTGTGCCTTCCCTTGTGGGTTTTTTTTCCAATGCTGGATCCATTTGGAGACAGCATTTGTTATTTTACTGAGGTGATAAGGGCTTCTAATGATGCAGAAATCCAACTCATCTCCACCATTTCCTTTGAGACTCTTAGCTTGCCTGTTTGACTATCCTCAGCCTTTTGTTATCGTTTCCTAACTTATGAAAACTTAGGAAGATATCTTGAAAGTTATGTTAACATAGATTGTCTGATTTTACCACAGATCCCTTCTGTGATCTTGCTTTTAAAACCTAAAACAGCAAAACAGTGTAGCTGTTTAATACACCGCTTCCATTGGTGTGTAAGGGCTGGAAGTGCCATGTAGACAAAGGCTGTTGTCTTCTGTGGGTCAGAGAACAGCTCTGTTTGAGGTAGAAATGGTGCTGTGAGGTGCCTCATCTTGTTTTCAGCTTGATTCTTATCTGCTGTTTTAGGTGCCATTATTACTTTTGGCACAGGTTGAGATCAGCACCCTTAGTTAAGTGGATGTCCTCAAGTTTCACTGACTTTTGAGTTGGAAAGAGAATTTAATTTTTCAAAGATATTTTTATAAATTGAATGATTGGTGTAAAAACAAGGTCAGAATTTTTTACTAGAAAAGAAGGAAAAAAAGAAACAAAGATGTCTTTAAGGCTGACACAATGAAAAAGATCATGTAGAAAAATGGTAAGTACAGTGCTTACTACAGTGAGAGTCCAAATGATTCAGGCTGATGAACTGACTTAAACTACACTCTGCTCTGTGAAAGTATACTGAAATCATGCATTTGTTTCTATTATCCTAGGCCCTAAAAAGAGCTCTACCAATGGCAAATCCAATTAGAGAAGTAATTGGATTTGCCATTGTTAGGGTGGCATCACCCTGTGTAACTATAGGGTTTATCTAAGGTTGTGTTGCGATTACCATTTTGTGAGGATGGACCTTCTTCATCCATGGTATTCTTCACAGCAGGCAGTTCTACCACCTCTGATCTCAGCTTCCATTCCAGTTGTATTCATTCCCCTCTTTCACCTTGTCCCAGATGAGCCAGAGTTCCTTACGTACCACTTGGGTAGGTGCCTTTCAGAGAGAAGTATTGCAGAGGCATTCTAGACTTGGACAAGGGATTCCTGTTTGATGAGAGATCTGGAATGAAAACAACAGCTTACAGAATTTAAAATAAATTTTTAGGAACTATGGTTTAAAAATGTTTGCTTTCTTTCCTTGCTTGTGGTGGCCTGTGCCTTTTAACATTCTCAGGAAGCATGAGGATGGCTGCTGGTCACATAGCTTATTTGGATACAGTGAGCTCTGCAAGAGCAGTGATACAAACATTGGAGTCCTCCAGAAGAACCCAGGAGTTGTATCTGATTGGAGCAGCTGAAATAGTAATGGGCAGCTGAGAGGAACTGGATAGGGCAGAAAGAATTTACAGAGAACACACTCTCCAGGTCTTCCTTGGGTGCAATGAATTGTAGGCCAATGTTAATGCCATAAGCAGGTCCATATTGTAGAAACTATCTGTGAGTCTCTTTGTGTGCGGGCAAATATCTGCTAAAATTGAAATATTCGTAGAAGCTACAAAATGCCTTCATAAAACTTCTTACTATGTTTATATGGGTGACTGTTCTAGGTTAGCTAGCTCTAGGGATATTTAAATATCAGCTCTCTCTGAGATGATGGAATTAGTGGGTTCTGCTTATTACAGTTCTGTGTAAAGTTTTCAGGAGGCTTGATATTACCCTGAAAAAAAATGGAACTTCAGCTCTAGCTTTCAGCTACAACAAGAAGGATGTTATTGAGCTATTAGGATAAATTGCAGAAAAATGTACCTTTAAGTATTTGATTTTGGTTTATAATTGAATCTCACAAACTCTGCAGAAGCTTGTTTAGCTTTTACCTTGACTTTTCTGAATATTTAATATAAGTATTGTTTTAATGACATACACACCAGAAATAACTATTTAGAGCCCTCATTATTCAGAGACTGTATAATGTACAGTAACATCTGGTAATAGAAGAAAACTGTAAAGGGCTTTAGACAAACATGCTTTGCTTTACTGTTGACATAAAAAAGAGAAACATAAGGAACTTGGTGTTCCTAAAGGAATGTGTCGGGCTGCAGATAGAAATGCAAAATGGAGAAATCCAAGCGGTTAATTTCCATTCTACATTGTGAAATTAGAAATATGCTGACCTGAATAGGAACTGTACAAATGCATAATGCCTTTTGACAGAGATCATAAATCATGGACTTTTCAAGGCTATTAGAACAAATTCCATCCACATTGGCAGAGCTGTTTTTAAAGTACTTTTGTTAACTAATGACTTGTGATATGTTTTGAAAAATATGGTCTCCTTTATCAAATTATTCAAGTTATTTAAAAAACTTAATTTCATACTCAAATTTTCTAATGCAGTGGCTCTAAATTTATTGATACATAAACTATAATGCTTTTCAAATCAGGATGAAATGCTGAAGATAAAACCCGTGTATGTACTGTTATTATTATACTCTCCACTAGACAGTAAAACAGAGATGTAACCCCAAGAATTAATGTGGTTTTTTCTCTGTAATTAATAATGTGCCTTGCTGTGATTTGTCTTTTTTTTTTGGTGTGTCTAGATTTAAAAACATTTTCAGATAAATTATCTTGGAAAGGCTTTATAAAAAGTTCTGACACTAATAATCTTTTTTGTTCAGAACCTTATGTTGATTAATATTTTCTGCAGATACCTGCTAGTTGGTGTTACTCAGCATTAATAAGAGTATCAAATTTTTCTCCAATGATTGCATGGAACATCTTACATTACTGAAGACTGTTAAATGAGAAAAAGGCTTGCAATGTTTGTTCTTCAGAAAACAGAAAATAGCTTTGGGTGTCCTGAAGGCCAACTGAAAATCTTTCTTTTTATCTCAAAAATGAAAACTAAAAAAACTTTTATGTTCATTATAGGAAAGGACTTGATGTTTCTTAAAACTCTCAAATGTTTTTTTCTGGCAGTTCATGTGTGTAATAATAAAGACTCCAGTCTAAAAGTGAAGCTTTGCTAACAAAACAGGATTAAAACTTTTATTTTTAGTGGTAAAAGATAATAAAGGGAAAAATGATTAATTTGAATATCTATATTTATGAAGATGTCATTTATAGACATTGATGTTTTTCCCAGAAATGTCAAAGCATTTTACAAACACTAATATAACATAAACTGCCAACAAAACATTGAAAAAACAAGTGTGTATTAGTAACTCTACTTTACTGAAGAATGAGAGAATAGCAGAGCAGACACTGATTTTCCTGGGGCTGCCCACAAAATCCCTGTCAGAGTAATGGAAATAACTAAAACTATTAATTTCTTGGCTTTGTTTTTCGTCATGAAACCATGGCTTCTCCAGTGTGATTGAAATCTGAGGTTACATGTGGCAAATGACAGAATGAAGAAAAAATAAATGTTGTTTATATTTCAAGATAGTGAAGTTTCACTTCAGGCAAAATATATGTGAGAAATTATGTTTTATGATTGAAGTAATCTTTCTTAGGGCTTTCTTGGGACACTGGATTTGAGACAATGTGTTCTAAACAATTGCTGAGTTGCTGAAATTTGCTCTGAATAAAAAAGTCCATGCAACTATTTGTGAATAAAATAGCCTAGAAGATTATCCTGCGTTTGAGATATAGATTTATAAGACCATACTTGCTTCTCTTAACAAGAAGAGTCAAGGTAAAGCAGAACTTATCTGCTGGCTAGAAAGAAAGGAAATTTTCAGCTGGCAGTGTTTATAAAGTTGGTGAGGTACCTCCACAGTTTTGTGTCCTCTCTTAGCCCACAGCTATGTTTATAAACACCCTGAGGTGAGGGATAGGATCTCAGGCTCAGAAAAAGGAGCCAGGGAACATTGTCTTGGTGATGTAGGCAGGAACCTGAGTAGATGTGGGAGTCTCTGCTCTGCCTCTTTATTGCATGATCTAGACCAATGCTTACCTGTATTTCCAGGAAAAAGAGGAGGGAGAACAAAGGAAAGTACTCTTTTTTTCCCATTACCCCCTTATGCATCTGTCTCTGGGTCATTTCATAAGGAAAGTTTGTCCCAGGAGAAGCTTCTTGTTCAATGCAGATATTGATAGATGCAGATTTTGGCGTGGCAATGACAATGCAGACCCACAGATTTTAGCCACCTTGATGGCTACAATCCTCAGATCATGCCATTAGGAGTTTATTTGTCAGTCTCAGTTATGTTGTGCAGTTATGTTATTTAATGCATGTTGCTATTCTGGCTGATAGATACCACCTACATGACATTTGTGGCTATTTAAATTTTCCCCACTCTCCTTAGCCATCAAGTCAAGCTTGCTATCACTTTTAGCAAATCTTTCTCAGCAAGTAGATCTTAAAAGCCTGTTCTGATACCTAAATACATATTGCACAGGTCCTGGTGTGCTTTAGTGACCCTGCTTCTTTTCACATCAAAAGAGAAAATTGCTTGAGTATCATGAGCAGCTCACAAGGAAGCAGCTCACAAGGAAGTGTGTTCAGCTAGGCCTGAGCCTATCCTGTTGTCCTGTGTCTCATTAGTACTTCAAATAGGATAGTCAACAAAATAGTCAACAAGAACTGTGAGTCTGAGAGTCAACATCCAAACCCTCACAATCCAAATGACCTCCCCTACTTCATCCTGAATAAGTGATACTGGTGGATGCTACAGCCTGGTTGGTCTTTTTTTAGCTGTCTCCTCCAGACAGGTGACCCACTGCTCTTTCCAGTTTGATTTAGTGGATATTTAGGCACTTTCAGGACTTAGGGAGAGATGATTTTTTACCTGTTTGTATGTCAGTGCATTCTCATTCTTTAATTTCTCAGAAGAGGCTTTTGAAAGAGTTAAAGATCCAGGAGAATGGAGATTTAGAGTTTTTGTTAAGCTTAACTCCAGTGCAGCATGAATGCTGTGTAATTAATTGATTGTTACTGTTGACACATTACTTAATATGTTCTGTTTTCCTTTTTTTTAATAGCTTAGAATATATTAAGTCCATAGTCTTGATAACTGAAAATATCCTTAGATTTAGAATTTTAAAATTACATTTAAATAAGAATATAAATTGTTTAGGGGGAAAGAGTTTTCTCTGACATTCTCTGATTGTAGTTTATGACTTCTCTACCTTTCAAGCTGATTTTAATTTTTTTCATTAAATTTGGTAGTCTTTATTCCCAAGAGACCTGCCTCTTCATTATAACCATTTCCATCAATGACAAGATCACAGAGCATTTTTAATGTTAAATAGGATAGAAGGATAGAAATTAGTACTTAAAGGGTGAAACTATTAGTATTTCTGAGTGCTTCTATGTATTCATCACTGCCTGATACAGATCAGTATTAATAATGGGACCAGCCAGACATAATCCATCTGCTGGATATTCCTTTTCTTTCTATGCAGTGACTGTCTTGTCTTCTTTCTCAGACAGTGCCTGCTCTGGTCTCCAGACAGGAAATCCAGACATGGCCATTCATCAATGCTGCTATAATCTGTCTGATTTTATTAGCTTTTGAATTTTATCACCAAAATGAAAAGGAAGGGGGGGAAGGAGAACCCAGCAGTATGATTCTTCTATACCTACTGAGTTCTCCTCAATACAGTGGATTCAGAACAGAAAAAAATTTAAAAGTGAAAAGGCACTTGGCAAATTAAGTACCCCCTGCTACCTCCCTCTCCCATACCCATCCTCTAACCCCCCCACCCCTCATCTTATTTTTAATAGGTTAATCACTTTTTTTTATTTCTTCTTTAACAAATGCATGTGGTATACTGCAGTGGAGGTTTCTGGTTGATTGATAGTTTTCCTTTATTTTAGATTTCATGGTGCATATTGAATATTCCCTGTTGTTATAGGGCCAGCCTAGGATTGGATCTTGTTTTGGAGAGCAGACATGAACAACTGTCGGAAATTGCGTTGTTTGGAGCTGCTCTTTGGATTGAGGAATTCCAGTGCCAGTGGTCCCAGCTGAATAAATTCCAGTTGGAATAAATGGGTGAGGCAAGAATGTTAAACTATGCAGAGACCAATGGAGAGAAAGGAGGAGTGGAATAAAGCCTTTGATTGTTTCTGGCGAAGTGGTATAAATTGTTTCAACCCAGAGCACCAAACCCCCATTACCAAGCTTCTGGTGAGGCAGAGAGGGTAAAATTTAGATTGTGAAAAAGTGTCTATCTTGGAGCTATGTGGAAATGATTAGATTTTCTCAAGGAGAACAAGCTGTTTGCAGGCTCCTTTGGATATCCTGCTGTAGCATGGATAGCTGAAAGATGAATGTGGATTCATAGAAGTGGAGTGTGTGCATGCAATGAAGGAAATCCCTACTTATTGTCCTTTGTAGGACTATACAGAAGTGACACAGTAGATGCCTGCCTCCAATTTTCCTCTCCATCCTGCTGCTGGGGAGGGAAAGGGGGAGAAGGGGGAGAAGTACCATTCCTAAGCCACAAAAAAACCCCAACATAAGAGTAATAAATAAGCTTTCAAAACTATATTTATTTGGCTCTCCCTCTGCAGGGTATTTGAGCACCAGCCCAGTACACATCTGCTCACTTATGCAGAGGTAAGAAATGTCCACATTATTGAAGCAGAATCTGGAAAAGACATCAAATTGATATCTTTAAAAAGAGGCAGATTAATTTTGGAACTTCCTTGATTCCATGATGAAATTAAAACATTCAAAAGTAGAATGATGTCAGTGGTATTTTTTCCAGAATGATATATAGCAGTCTGTAGTAGCAGCATTGCTATGTGGTTTGCTGGCTTTTATAAATTCACTTGGCATTGTAGTTTGAAGTGCCATTATTGTGGGTTTACTGATTTTGCACTTTGGCATGGCATGTGGAACAAAGCAGTAAGTATTCTATGAGTAGAGATCAAACCAGCTTTTGTAGTACTTGATATGTCTGGTGTCTTGGTATGTCAGTAATTCTGTAGAGAAATGTCCATGGAAACATCTGTAAAGAGTCTAAAGTTTTGTACTGGCATAGCTTAAGTCTACAAGCAGTAGAATTGCACATTTATATAAGCCTTGCATAAAATGGAGCCTACGAGAGAGAATTCCTTCTATATTGCCAATTCCTCATATTTTGTAAAACAAAGAGCTGCTCCATTGCAGTTTATCAGAACTGGAAATACAGAAAGTATAGTTATTTGGCTGATCAGGATTTTCTTTCAAAAATCATACAGTTCAAAACTGTCTTTTTGGGTTCATAACCTTGCCACCAATGGCTTGTGGGGTAGAACTTTTGTATACAATGACTTTGTCCTCAAAATACCCATGCAGAAAGTAGGAAACTTTCTTTGATCATATTGGATCTTTTTGCCCTTAAGTGTTCAAAACACTTGTTCAAAACACACAAAAAGACAGTGTCCTCTGTCTTTCAGAAATTAACTCAAAATATCATGCTGCAATCTGTTCTTAGATTTTTGCAGCCTCCACATCTCTTCTTGGAGCTAAGAAAGTATTTGAAAAAAAAAAAAAAGAAGGTAAGATTCCAGGGACAGGATGACCAGCAGGAGAATAAAGTGAGTGCTGCTGCAAAAGACCACCTGGCCTTTAATTTGGTTGTCAGTAAAGTCTTGTATGGGTGAAGAGCAGTAGGTCACAGGTCTTGCTCCAGGGGTTGCTCCTTATAACTGAAGTACCATCACTGCTTCAGCAGGTCCATTTTGAGAGAAAGCAGTGCTTTCTAAGAAACCAAGTGTATCCAGGATGTGAGAAGTATACTCTGTTATTCTGAAGTCACGCACTGCATAAGAGTAACTGTTACTGAAAAAGGTTTTAGAACTATAAAAATACATT
This sequence comes from Urocynchramus pylzowi, assembly GCA_013397555.1. Taxonomy (NCBI): domain Eukaryota; kingdom Metazoa; phylum Chordata; class Aves; order Passeriformes; family Fringillidae; genus Urocynchramus; species Urocynchramus pylzowi. The sequence goes on along the minus strand of VZRH01001692.1, from coordinate 1,250,563 downwards.
ATAGGATTACCAAATGACATATGAAGTAATTACTGCCTAAATTGTGGTTTTAAGCTATATTTAAAGACAGGTGAAAGATCAATGTATTACAGTGCCCACCTTAGAAAATAGTTCTTATAGAAACAGTTCTTAAAAATATATTTTTTGTGATTTTGTTGTCTTTGTTTTAAGCTAATTAAAAAAACCCGATTAATGTTCTTTATGGAAAAAGGTATTTAAAGCAATAGGAACCTCTAATCAAATCAATTGGTCATTGTCATGTATGAGGGAGTGTGTAAGACTGATTATTAATTTGAATTACATAGATGGTTTCTCAAGGTATTTTTCCAGTTTAAGAAAATGCCTGGTTTTTGTGGTTTGACCTTGGCTGGCTGCCAGATGCCCACCTAACTGCTGCTCTCTCATTTCCTGTCTTCTTAGGCCCCTTCTTTTAAAGGACAGAATAAGAAAATTAGATGGAAAAGCTTGTGGGTCAAAATGAAGACAAGGAAATCATTTACCAATCTGTCTCACAGCAAAACAGACTTGACTTGGAGAAAAACAATTTAATTTATTGCCATTTAAAATAAATTAGGATGCTGACAAATAAAAACCTTCCCTCCCCTCTCTGATATTTTCCCCAGGATTTACTCCTCTCCTTTGTTTCAAATCCTCAATTTGTTTCCCCACTTGAGTGTCACAGAATGTGTGGCTCCTCGAGGCTGCTCCTTTCCTTTCACACTTTCCCTTATTCTATCATGGGACTTTCCCTTATTCTATCATGGGTCCTCTCCANAGGATGCTGACAAATAAAAACCTTCCCTCCCCTCTCTGATATTTTCCCCAGGATTTACTCCTCTCCTTTGTTTCAAATCCTCAATTTGTTTCCCCACTTGAGTGTCACAGAATGTGTGGCTCCTCGAGGCTGCTCCTTTCCTTTCACACTTTCCCTTATTCTATCATGGGTCCTCTCCAAAAGCTGCAGTCCTTCAGCAAACATCTGCCTTCTCTGCTTTGGGGTCCTCCATGGGCTGCAGAGTGGATACCTGCACTCCACTGTGGTCTTGTCCACAGCTGCAGCAGAATCTCTGCCCAAGTACCTGCTGCCAGCACCTGGACACCTGTGCATTTGGAATCAGGAAGAAAGTGAGGACACACCTATATAGGAAGCCATATTTACAGAATCATAGATTCACAGTGTCCCTGAGGTTGTCTGCCGGATTTTTGTTTATTTAACAGGAAAATCCTTGATCACATGAAGTTGATAGAGTGAGGTGTCCTACCAGCAATTTAACCTGCAGCAATTCAACATAAGATCTGAGTTTAGAAATGGGTGAGCATGAAAATGAAGCTAGTGAAATGCACATCTGGTAATTACTAGTGTACATACTTAGCATTGTGTGATAATAGATGGTCAAGCACCCACCAGTTTCTCTTCTAAGAGATGAAGTCATGCACTAAGGCACTGTCTGGAGCACTCCATTTCCAGTGTGGATGTAAGGTTCTCTACAGGGTGCTTAGCTCCCTGCCCATGCAGTTAGGACCGAGGACTGGAGCAAAATTCTTTTCTGGTTAATATGGAATGTGGACATAATGGCCTAGAACAATTGGATAGCAGCAAATCAACTTCCAAGGATACCCTCTTTGTATCACCCTTGAAAGTAATGGTCACATTCTGGATCCAGCATTTCTTAGTGAAATCATGTTGCCAAACAAAAAGTGCACATGGGGCTCTCTTTCTGCTAGACAGTAAGAATAAAGAGAGAGCAATTATTTTTAGTCAGAAATCCTGATTCAAACATGCAGCTCTGAATCATGACACTTTATTTCTATCCTTTCCCAAACTTATCCTACAAAATTATTCACTTTAATTTCTTGGGGTTTCGTGTTACTTTTAGCTTCCTACATACATCATTAGTGTCTTCATCTCATTTTAGGGCTTTCTTCAGGAAATTTTCAGCTTGAATGGCTTATTTTTGCTTAAGGCTACTTAACAGAGATACAGCTTTCCTTGTTTCGAGCTAGCTTGCTAAAAAAGGAATATAATTGATTTAGCCTACATACATTCCAGTCAGAGATTGGACAGATAAGAAATTCTTACTAAAAGAAGAAATGAAGAGAAAGTACCTTAGGATGATTTAAAACAGGAAGGATGGAAATGAAATACATATGAATGGGCTGCTTTACTCCCTTGAGACAAGATTATTTACTTGTGTCAAACTGCAGGAAAAGGTTTCTATGCTTGAAGATAGAACAAAAACATATAGCAAAGAATGTTGTGTATATTCAAGCTGCAGATTGCTCTAGTTAGTTCTTAGTACTGTCTTACCTGTCAAAGTGACATGTACAGGATTGTTACAGTAGAATTTAATCCCTTCTACTCCCGAAATACAACAATATATGTTAAAGGGAACGTAAATGTATTGTAGCTGTAAAAATGTAATGTATTGTTTCACAAAATGTAATGTATTGTTGAACAAAAAATCTTACTACTCCCTAAACAAAAGAATTAAGTAACAAATTGGACTAAAAGCTATGTTATCCTTCATATGAATATCTATTCCCACTTTAATGATGATTACTCCTTCACTGTAGTCTTAAAAGGTCAGAGTTGAAAAAGGGCAAGACATTAAGGTCAACATTTCTTCCAGCAGATGAAATATGCATAGCTTGGCTGGCCTTTGCCCTGCAAATACAGAGAAGTTTAAAAAATGCCATCATTAAGTATGACAAATACCATTGATTTTTCTTGTTAGATGAACCATCTGCCTTTTTGATTCTAGGATGAATTATGTCTGCTTCTTGTCAGTAGCAATAGTGGTATTTATTTTTTTTTTTTCTCTTGAATGCTCAAAATTTTTTTCTCATTGAAGGTCTGCATTCCTGAAGCACTAGAGGTTTCTGTAGCCTTGTGGCATGAACAAGCCATCTGGCTTTGTTGGTGGTAAAGGTTACTGCCCTCATCTCCTTGTTTTTCTGTCAAATGTTATTGTCCTCAGATCTGCCTGCATGCTCCTCATATGACCACTCCCATTTTTTCCCAAAAGAAATGAACTAGGCTAGCTTAAATAGTTTAAAATAATAGTTCTGCTGGGCTGCCTTATTTTTTGATGAGTGTCTTTGGATGACTGCAACCTTTTAGAATCATAGCACCATTTAGGTTGCAGAACACCTTTAAAATCATCAAGTCAAATCATTAACCCAGAACTGCCAAGTTCTCCACTAAATCAGGTCCCTAAACACCACATCCACACATCTTTTTTTCAACTTCCAGGTATGGTGACTCTACTATTTCCCTGGGTAGTGTGTTCCAATACTACCTTTACCTGAGAAAATTTTTTCTAATATCCATTCTGATACCATTGTCCCCTGGTGCAACTTCAGGCCATTTCCTCTTGTGCTATGACTTGTTTCTTGGGAGAAGAGATGTACCACAACCTTCTTTCAGGTAATTGTGGAATGTCCTAAGGTCTCCCCTCAGCCTCCTTTGCTTCATTGCTAAACAACCCCAGCTTCCTCAGCTGCTCCTTGTAAGACGTATGCTCCAGACCCTTCAGCACCTCAATTGTCCTTCTCTGGACATGCTCCCAGCACCTCAGTGTCTTTCTTGTAGTGGGGGCCCCAGAACTGAACATAGGATTCAATGTGTGGCCTCACCAGTCCTGAAAACAGAGGGATGATCCCTGCCCTAATCCTGCTGGCCACACTACTTTTGATTGAAGCCTGGATTGTCTTGGCCTTCTTGGCCATTTGGGCACTACTGGCTCATGTTCAGCCATTGTCAACCAGCACCCCCAGGTCCTTTTCCACTGGGAAGCTTTCTAGCCACTCTTCCCCCAGGCTGTAGCTCTGCATGAGGTTATTGTGATTGAAGTGAAGGACCCCTCACTAGGCCTTGTTGAACCTTGGCCCATCAATCAGCCTGTTCAGATCCCTTCCTACCATTCAGCACATCAACACTCCTGCCCAGCTTGATGTTGTCTGCAAATTGATTGAGGGTGTCCCAGATCTCATCCGAACCATCCATTAATATATCAAATGGGACTGGCCCAATACTGATCCCTGGGGAACATCATGAGAGACCATCTGCCAGCTGGATGTAACTCCATTCACTACCATTCTCTAGGCCTGGGTGTTCAACTATTTTTTACCTAGTGAAGTGCATTCCAATCTAAGCCATGAGCAGCCAGTTTCCCCAGGAGAATTCTGTGGGAAATGGTGTCAAATGTTTTGCTAAATCTCAGGCAGACAAGATCTACAGATTTTTACTCATGAGCTAAGCAGGTGAAGTTAGTCAACCAGGACCTCCCTTCCTAAACCCATACTGTCTGGACATGATCTGGTGTCCTGCATGCACTGTGTGACCACACTCAAGGTGATCTGCCCCATGACCTCCTCCTGCACTGAGGCCAGGCTGACAGGCCTATAGTTCCCTGGATCCTCCTTCTGACCCCTCTTGTAAATGGGTCATTTTCTGACCTCTAGTCAACTGGGACCTCTCCAATTAGGAAGGACTACTGGTAAATAACAGAAAGTGGATTGGTGAGCACTTCCCCAGCTCACTCAGTACCCTGAGATGGATCCCTTCCAGTTCCAGAGACCTGTTGTGTATAAGTGGTGCAGCAGGCCATTTACTCTTGTAATATGGAGGCTTCATTCTGCTCTCCATCACTGTTTTCCAGCTCAAGGACCTGTGTACCCCCAGAACAACTGGTCTTAAAGTCTGAGGCAAAGAAGGCATTAAGTACCTCAGCCTTTTCCTCATCCTTTGTCACTATGTTTCTCCCTTTGTCCAACAAAGGATGGAGATTCTCCTCAGCCCTCCTTTTGTGGCTGGTGTATTTATAGAAATCTTTTTATTGTCTTTTATGGCAGTGGCCAGTTTAAATTCTACCTGGACTTTGGACTTTTTGATTTGCTCCCTGCATAACCTCACAATATCCTTGTAGTTAGGCTGAGTTGCCTGCCCCTTCTTCCAATGGTCATAAACTCTCCTTTTCCCCCAGGCATTCCAGTCATAACTTTCTGTTCAGCCAGATGAATGTTTGCAAAGAGCAGGTCTGTGTATACCTGAGACAACCACGGGTGTACTCTACTCTTCACCCAGAATTAAACTAGTTTGTTTCCTGTCAAAGAGTATTGTAAGTTCTGGCTATTTTATCTCTGCAATCATGTTTTGGAGTGATTCCCTCAGAAAAAGATGCACTGATGCACCTACAGTCTGTGTGATGTACATTTCCATTTTACAATTACTGAGTCAATCAACTGTAACTTAGATAAAGTATAAGCTGCTTTCTGAAGTGCATGGGCTTTATGCATTCAGAACACTACCATGTGATTTATAACATTGAATTACTGTAACTTGCTCAAAATGGGTTTGAGAGTAAACAGATTGTTTGCTACATCTTATTAGCACAGTGGTCAGTAGTGTCATATCAAAGTAGTCTGGGTGTGTATAATTATGCCACAGTGAATAATGAATAGAGCAAAAATAAATAGAGAATTTGATCAAATAAGCACTTGGTGGAATTTTTTTTCTGAAAGAGTTTCCAGACTGCTGTGAGGCACTAAATTGTTCTGCCATTCTCAGCTTACAAAAATGCACATACTACTCATATTTTCTCACTGCTCTGTGAAGTATTGAAGTGGAAAAGTGAATTGAGATGTCACAGTTCTTGGAGCACTTCTGCATTTGGGACGTGGCAGGGTGTTTAAGCAATTCCACTAAGTCAAGGACTAGGCTACTGCTGGAGTTCTCTTTCAATTCTAATTTTCTATTTATCTCAGTATTATAACTGTAATTTTAACCAAACTGTGAGTCAATGATATGCTTGCTGTAGAATTCTTGGCACAGGCATTCTTAATGTTTTATTGTATATTCAAAGATTATGTTAAACATTATGGAATTTTATCATTTATGAATGCAATTTTTTAGGGAGGAACTCTTTCATTAAAATAATTCAAATGATCAGAAATTCTTTCTCTTCTGTCAAATTCTGTCATTTGAACACCAAATCCTAATCATGCCAATCTTTGGAAATTGAAACTTTTGTCTGTCTTTTGTTTTTTTTTTGTCTTACAGTATTTTCTATTTTTTGGTGATATTTCTTAGCTTTAGTTCCCAAAGAACCTTTGTAGGCAGATGCACCTGACACCAGAGTAATTTAAAAAATCTCTTTGATTTCTGTAGAAACATTCCACAAGTTTTCATACTCAGCAATGTCTGTACAAGTATATAAGAAGTAGCCAAGGGGCCCTGACTCTCAGGTTGTGGTCCAGCAGTACTGTAGGGTCTTGTACCAAGACTCTGAAACACTGAACTTAGTAACAGTTGGTAGCACTTTCTGCTCAGGATGTTTTCAATGACAAGGAGTCTCCTTGTGTTTTCAGCCATCCCCTGACAAAGGGCTAAAAAATGTAACTGTTCCATGTGAAAAATGATATATCTTTTATTGCACATATCTTAGTCCAAGAAGTAATAACAAGTTTTGCTTTTCACTGAACCACACATGTATCTAACATCCGTAGAGTCAGTGCTAAGGGAGCTCAGGGTCAGAACTTGGACAGAAGTTTAAATAAGCCTTTCTAATGTCTTTTTCTGAAAAGCAGTTTGTATTTTTACAGTCTAGTCAGGAGGATTGGGTTATATATTATGTATGCTGGCTCTTACATATCACTGATGCCTTGAAAGGCTGCCTAGAACAGAGGCTAGACAGTGTGAAAGGAACAAAGAAGGTATTTATTGGAAAGGCCTTCACCTTGGGCAGTACAAGAGCCCGGCCATGGCTTCACCCAAGATGAACAATGGGTCACATGTTTTCACACTTTTATATGTTTTGGTTCATTTACATATTGGGGTTAACTGTCCAATTACACCTTCAGGTTATGAAGTCCCATCCTCCTGGATTGCTCTCCTAAATTCACTGTTGTTTATACTTTCTGGGCCTGAAGCTGCAATGATGTCCTCGGTTCTAGGGCTGGAAAAGAATTGTTTTGTCTCACTAAACTGTGAAGAGAACTTGCTAACACTTTATATGAAGCTCAGAGTTATATTCGAATGCAGTACAGTATCTGGAAAATATGAAAGCTAAAACTTAAGGCATCATCACCTGAAGGTATGAAACCTCATTTTTGGTGAATTTCATGGAGCATTGCCTACACTATTTGGACATGCTCCAACTGGAATCAGAAAACCTGCCACCAACTGCTGTTCCATTCACACTTTTAAGACCATTTTATGTTTGATTTAGCTTTAAGTTTGGATGCTCTGACTGGTAAAATAGTTTTATAATTTTTAAAAATTTTGGAATTTTTTTTTTTCATGAGCTCTCTGACCATGCTCCTTCATAAGATCACTGCTCCAAGGGTAACTATGGGTGGAGGTTTGTGCAGATACACAGTAGAGAAATGTAGATTCTTAGATTCTTCAATTTCCACTGAGCTTCTGTGCAAGTGATTCCACACAGCTGTATATTCTCCTCATTTTGCTGTCATCTCTGAAATCCTGCTAGTGGCTGCAGGAACTGAGGCAGCTGTCTGTTTTGAGGAATGCTGCCCTGGACTGCACAGAGGGATATATGAGAGCCCTCCAAGGCTTGTCAGTGTGTGCAGTTTCCACTGTGACCCAGGGTTACTTGTGAATAGGTGGAGCATGCCCATTGTTGTGTCAGTCCTCTTCCTTTCCCTGGTACAGAAGTGATCCTATCAATAATTTCTAATCACACAGCCACAACAAACAGAGGCTATATCTGGTGCACAGACATCTTTCCTTCTGCCAGCCACTCAAAGCAGGAGAGGCAAGTAAGCAAACCAAAAGTTGCTCTGTACCTTACTATTCACTAAAAGACCTGAAGTGGGAATGCAGTGGGAAATCTATTTTAGCCAGCTGAATGTTATTTACCTCTCAACAATACCTATTAGGATCACCTGAATTCTCTGGCTGAAGGTAGTTTTAAGACTCTTGAAAGAATCAATGTTCTTAAGGAACAAACTTCAATTCTGGTAAAATCTTTGTGATGTATTATTAATTTCTGTTTAAAATGCCACTGAAAATTTAGATATAACATATCTAATGTTATTAGTAAGTAAGTAATTCTGAATTATGTGTCTGGGTAGTCCCATTTAAGACAACAGAGATCTCATATGACAATCTGACATGCCTTCCTCTTTAGAGTGGGATTTTGAGGTACTTAGGAGTCTTTCTATGGGTTATATTAACAATTTTCTTTGATGATTTGAGAATATTAGCTTTTACTATTGCTGAATATAAGAATTTCCTTCTTGAAGGGTTACTAGGATTATTTCACTTTGACACTACTGAGACTGGTAGAAACAAAATTGTGATTATTTTGTCTGCTCTAGAGTGAGACTTGAAGGAATTATAACAAAGAGGTTCAATTTTTTTCACTGAACAATTTTGTTTAATAATCTTTTGCCATTTCTATAATAGAGTGTTGTATAATTGATGTTTACAATTTTTTCAAGAAGACAAAATACTTTTCTAATGGATTTATTATGTATTTCATTTATGCAAAAGTAACTGTAGAGCTCAATTAGTATGCTCAGATGCAATCTTAACTAGTGTAACTTCCTGTACTACCTGCAATGCCTGTGTTGCCCTGCAAGCTGAAATTTTTTAAGTGCTCCAACTCTTTTAATACAGATTTCATTGATGCAATTGAAGTCAGGATATGTTTATATTTTAAGGTAATTTTTAAAGTGATCTGATGATTTGAGGCCAGGTGTGATGGTGAAAAAATTGTGAATGGTTACAGATTTTGTCAATTTGCGAATTAAAATAGGTTTGTAAGTGATGTTGTGGTCGCACACAGATCAAGTCCAAAACAAAGACGTGTCCAGACCTTGCTCATCTCATGCAATCACAACAGCTTGATGTATATATGCTCCTAAAGTAACATTTCCAAACAGTAAGGAAATTGAAACAGATATGTTTTCTATCTACCTCTAAAAGAAAGTCCAAAAGAACCCCCAAACAAAAGACACCTGTGTGATAGGGACATTTATTAAATATGATGGTTTTAGGACTTGTTGGTGTGCTTGATTTGGAATGAATGCATTTCTTTCTCAAGTAGACTGAGCCCATGCCTGCAGTCTTTTAAGAAGTGCATTTTTATTAACTAGAACAAAACATAAAAGCAAGTGCTTGAAGAGCAAAGAGAAGTAGTTTGCATTTTTTATAAACAGCTTTTTGAGGTCATATATGACCTCATATATGTCTATATGGGTTCAACAACCCTCTGTCCTTTTTTCTGGAGTCATGTGTGCTACCTTCATCTCTGTGGATGTGAAAGAACTCAGGGCTGTGATTCTTTTTCACACTTTCCTTTACACACTTTGAAAGTGGTATGCTAATAGCACACTCATGAATAATAATGTACTGTGAATAATTGGATGCAGATAGGTAAATAACCTTTTACTCTCTGTTGATATGTGAAAACAGTAGTCAAACACATCATGGTCCTCCTGCACACATGATGGACACATTTAGAAGTGTATCAGAGCAAGAATATGAGTTGTTTGAATATAAAGAGAGCCACATGGCTATAGGTATATGCATAGTGATTGTAATGTGATGATAATGTGCAAGACAGAAATGTTGGCTGTATTGTGCTTGTAGTGACAGTGTGATAGTCTGGTATGTAGGAAGAACCAAATGGTTCATGACCCATATAATCATGTAGAAAGATCGTTGCTAACCCTGACTTGGATTCTATGAAGAGTTTTTACTCAGCTCTGGGTCCACAAGGATGTAGTCTATGCAAATTATCCTAGGCTGCATTTAGGTTTCCCATGTCAGAGGACCAGACTGTGCTTTGAAATGACACTTGGGTCTATTTAAAAATAACAGTAACTGAAAATTAAAGATATCTTAGCTCTAACAAAGCTCCTTTTATCCACCAAGATGAATTACCCCTTTCCTGTATGTTACATTATGTGATTAAAAAAGAAAGGCTCATCTCCATGAACACAAAGAAGGCCAGAGGAGCTACGATATTGTCAAATTTTGCCAAACATTTCTAACTGAATAGTTAGGAAAAGTTTGCTACACAGGGAACAATGCAGGATATCATCTGGGGCAAGAATGTACAGGACCATTGTTGAAGGTACTTTGGAGTTATCATGCAACAGTCAGGGACTGTGGGCACTGAATAGCATTTGATCCTAAAAAATTACTTTCCCAGATGCCAGTAAAACTATGTAAAATCTATCTACCTAATGTTTCAAGGAGATGGACTATCATGTTCTCCACTTTCAGCCTGATAAAAGTTGAATAATATCACTGAATCCTGTTATGTGCCTGCCAAGAACCATCTCACAGCAGGTCTAGTTAAGTGAGATAATTCATTAATATAGAAAAAGTACCATAGACTTTATAGTGCCATAGACTTCTTTGGGGTGACAGGTGCTGTAGATACAAATCAGTTTTTTTAATTGCAGTGGTTGGAATTTTTCTGTTCCTGTCCATAAATTACTTTGGTGTTGCTCCTGGGGTGTGTGCAGATGCACCTGGGGTGTGTGCAGTATTGTGTGAGTATTTTGGGGGCTGGAGTGAGGGGACAGAGAGAGAGATGGAGAAAGGAGATAGAGATGCAGAGAGGGAAGGAGGAAAAGAGCAGGGAAATTACTTTTCTTAAGAGATCTGAGACTATTTGCTGTACAGAAAATATGTTTGCAGCTGGTGAAAGGTACATTTGCTAAATAAATGATATAGTTCTTTTTTCTACTATGTTTTCAGCAGGGGAGAATGGCTTTAGTATTTGGTGACTGGTTTTAGAATAATGTTGAGAGGCTGTAATCTTGCAGAAAATACAGATACTTTGAATGGACAGACATGTGGAATAAATGACTTATAGATAATCCCCTATGAATAGACATGGAATGTCTAAGGCTGGTTATGGATCTGTTAATTGGTGAGAATGAAGTTGAGTTCTCCAGGAATAAATCAGAGCTGTCAAACAGTATCTACAATGATAGTAATTTCCTGGTTGGCACAGATAATAATGCTAATGGTTGTCAGTGTAATCTTTGTACAAAAGATATTACATTTCCCTACTATTTTATCTCCTAGTAATGTCCTTATTTTATTTTCACTGGTAACAATCTTAAAAGATGCACACTATTAACCTTCAGCTATTCACAACAGAATCCACTAGTTAGCTACAAATAAAGCAGTGGACTGGTTTTTGTGGACTGGTTTGTTTGTCAACAATTGAAGAACATGTATTTTGAAGTGAAGTTGAACTGAGCCCATTTAGGACACTCTTCTCAGCTGTTTTCCCAAGATATTTCTCCTTATTTTTGGAGATGGGTTTTGAAGACCTCTGGCCTGCAGGATGCAGTGAGTGTACCTCACATCTTCTTAAAGTCCTGCAAATGGTGAGACATTTATTTCCAAGGCTAGATCACCACATCAAAAATAAGTTAGAAAGGACAGATCATTCTGTGCCAGGGTCTCTGACCCCCCTACCAGGGCTTCAAAGCCCCCTGTCTGGGTCTCGGATCATCCAGGACTGTCAGAGAGACGTCCTGGGTTCCAACAGGAAGTAAAACTTTGCTTCCTCAAAGACTAGTGGGATAATTCTGCAGTTGGGCTTCAGCACTATAATGTCTTGTGTTTTACTCAGCTGTAAGGAGTACTTGCAGTAAAATGCCATATGATACAGTATTGCCTTCAGCACGTCAAGGACTGCTAACACTGATTTTGCAGAAGTGCTTTAGTGAAAATTTTGAAATCAAGTAACTAGAGCTGACTGCGTTAGAGGTACAGGAGTGCTTACACTTCTATGCAGAGTATAAGCATCTTAAAACCCTGGGAAAAACTGTAATTCCACTGAAGTGTGAGTTCAGCCAGGGCAGAGCTCAGTGAGATGGAATTGGTTTCTTTGTGCTAGTAGCTGTACCTTTTGTGTTGGATAGATGTCTTGTAAGGTGATCTCTTCACAGGTACACCAATACAATTATGCAGGTTGAATGTATTCCAGTATTTTGCCTACAGATACCTACAACTGATTATCCAAAATCCACAGATCCTGTTTGGGTTTTCACCCCTTTTTATGACAAAACAGCTAACAGGTCCTAGAATGATTACTTTTCTTTCAAGGCTAACAATTTCAGAGGTGAAGAAACAAAAGAATTTTAAAACTTATAAGAGAAATTAGAGATACAAATACCAAAATTTGTAATACGGAGAAAATGCCTTGTCTTCTTGTAAATGACAACTTTAACTTTCTAATATGGTGTGTGTGAAATGCAAGCTCATCTAGCATTAACTTCTCTCTAAAGTGATTATGGGAGTTTAATTCAGATCTTATTTATGACTATTATATGCGTATTTAAAACTGCCATATACTTATTTGTTCATTAAACTATTATTTCATCAAACATATTTTTAATTAGCAGTTATAAATTCTAAACTTTGTGAGTTTCTTTTCTTTGACTTTTATGGTGATTATCATATAAATATACATACATATATTTAGAATTAAGACAATTGGGAAATACTTTCTTAATTTCACTGCAGTATGAATTGCTACCTTCAGAAAGGTTCTGCAACAGCAGATTGCTGGTGGTATTCCTTCCTGCATTTTGGGAGAAAAAATGCTATTTTTGATATGCAACTTGACAAATTCTTTGCTTGAATGCCTTCAAGCAGTTTCCAATCAAAAGCTACCCTGTGCTGTGCAAAATTGCAAGAAGTTGAAAAGATAACACACTCCATCAGGAATGTAGTGTAATACACCTGATACTCTTGAAGTGAAGCCATAAAAATGAAATGTCATTAACCCTAAATCTGTTCAGTTAGATAAACTCTCATTTGAAGAAAAGGAGTTTCCATAGTCCAACATTATTAAGCATCTATTCATATGCTCACTTCTGTGTAGATTTTTCATTTATATATTGTGCATTGTACTTTCAGATGCAACTTATACAGGTGTCTTAAATATTACATTGAAAAATAGAATACAATAATATATTAAAACAATAATACATTGAAAACTTTTGGGTATAAACATTCTAAGAAAGCTGCAATAATTTCTGAAGAAAATCTTACCATTAGGAGATATTCAAATTGAGACATTCAGAGCAAGGAATCTAAATAGTTGAAAGGTAGAAATGGCATATTTTTGACATTGGAGGGAGCAGGATCTGGCATATTTTTGACATTGAAGGGAGCAGGATGTATCCCTACAAGAACTTTATAAACCTCTGACACATCCTGAGTCTCAGCTCCCCACTGTGTCCAGCAGGGACAGCACCCAGTCAGCCACCATGGCCTGGGAAATACCCTGAACCCACCCAGCAGCCCACTGTGTGTGGGAATTCCTGCCAGCATCAGTCAGCACTGAGCGAGTACACATGTAAAAATACAAACTCTAACATTTACCCTGCAGAGGCAGGCATTTTAGCTCAACTGAGATTATTTTAGAAATTTTTTCAAGTTTTTAAATTTGTTTCAGGTTTCCATTGGAATATCACCAAAGTTTGAGCAATATAGTTTACGGGGCCACAGGTGGATATTACTGACTTGAGCCACTTGCATGCCTCAAACGTGTCTTTATTACTTTGAAATCTGATATATCATATGTAGGAAGATGAACAGTTTATGTAAGTCCTTGAAAATCCATCCTTTTCTTGATAAATGCATTCCTAGATTTAGGATTCAAATATGATGCTATTGTATTGCTCATTTTCTTAAAACGAGTAATCAATTTGCAACTGCTATTTCCATAACTATGCAAATACACCAATGTGCTTCTAAAAGACAAAGGCACAAAATTATTTTCAAATACTAGCTAGCACTGATTAGAAGCTTTATACATTATTAAGACTGCATAATGAGTTCTTCAGTTTTAAAAATGATTTTACATCCAGATTTATTAGATGCTTAAACTTCTTTATATTAGCACTAGAACCAGATGATCCACCCGGGTCCCTTCCAGCTTAATCCATTCTATGATTCTGGGAATCTGTGATGACTTGAAACCCTACTTGGTTATGTTTATTCCTTTTTCTAGAAATACTTATGTGTAACTTTTAAATTCCATGTCTTGCTATGTACTAAAAATATGAAATGATATCTATTAATTATATTTTTATGTTTCAAGACAAAAATGATATATAGATATTTTATGATTATGTTTTCAGCTGTAAGTATACTCTAAAGACTAGAGATCATAACTAAAAGTCTCGAATTCTTCAGTTCAGGAAAAGGATTTTATTACTATACTTTATAAAGATTTGAGTTGAATTAAGGACTAAGAATAGCTTTTAATGTGCAGTCATTTTTGGTACCAGATAATAGCTGAAAGTATTAATTAAAGGGAAGTGAGAACTGCAGCAGCTTCCCCAAGAGGTGTCTTCTAGTAGAAACATGAATGCATAAGGAAGAATGGAACTTCTTTTTCAGCTGACTATTCCTAGCAGTGTTCTGTTTGAAAGACTTATAATAAATTGTGTTAAGCATATATTGCTGAGATTTTGTTTGAATTTGGACATTCAATTTGTTTTGATAACTATTATTTAATTAAAAAATGTAAATGCTTTAAGTTCCACTAAATTATCTGTAATAGCGTTGTGAAACTTTCAGAGAAATGAGATGAAAAACAGTGATGACTGGACTTCACCTTTTTTCTCAGATTTCAAATTTCAATTTTTCTGTAAACTCAGAATCATCTTTACAGCTATATAATGTAGATTATGATGTAAATAACTCCACCTATTTTTTTTATTAATTAATTATAGAGGAGGATTTAGAAGGGAGTATTTTTCCTGTAGTTTGAGGAAGTGAGATCAAAGCAATCTGCATCCTACCAGTAGCACTGTCTCAGGATTATGGGAAATAGATTTGTTTCCTTATTTTTAAGAATAAATTTGCCATTGAAGCATTTCAGAGTTCTTGTAGCTGCCTAAAGTGGATGCATTGAATAAGTTCTTTCGGTAAGTAAGAAATTAAAGAAAGTTGTAATGAACAAAACAGTAATATCAAAAAAAGTCATTTAATCAGCTTCATGGAATAACTCAGTTTGACAAGTGATAATTTAGAAAATTTATTTTGATTTAAAAAACATAACTACTTAGAGAAACAAAATGTAACTGTCTAGTTTGCCACAAAAGAGAACACAATTTGAAATAAGGTCATTAATTTTACTGTAATATCTGATTTTATTTTGTTAATGGCAGAGTAGCACTGATTAATTATTTAATTACCACAAAACAGACTTCTGTATATCAAGCCCAAGAAAAGTCTGCAGCTTCATTTAAACTCATTAAGATGCTATTGTGTGGGCATATGTGAATGACTCTCTGGAGACTGAGAGCAGAGACAAATGGAACTGAAGAGGTGTCCACCTCCACAGAATTCAGTTTAGGTCCACTTTGTCCCCTGGAGCTCAATGGGAAAAGTCACTGATGGCTGCAGTCTTGGCTTTAGTATTTCCCATTTTGTTTTAATGCAAGTACAACAGATGCAAAGGGCAGGATTCTTCCCCAAATGAAAGCATGAAGTAGTATCCAGCCCATGTGGATGGGTCTTCATGGCACATCCACATGGGCTGGATATCTGAGCACTGTAGCCTTTGGATAGCTAATCAAGGGAGTCTAGAAAGAGATTTAGGTCACGACACTAAGTACTACGTTGCTTTCTGCCATAACTGGATATATAGAGTGGGTTGGGAACCCTTAGGGTACCTTGCTTGGATTACATTTGCCACTCCAGAAGGCTCCAGAAAGCTTTTTAGAGATCCCATGTAATATCTGCCCGTTCCCTGAGGTCTGGTCTTACTCAAGTTCTTGGGGTACCCTAGATCCCTTGTCCTATTCGAATTTGTGTCGTGATTTGTGAAAAAAGGAGCATAATCTGTAAGGAGCCAAGATTTTCTTGCCTGCCCAAGTGAAATAGGACCACAGCAGGTGCTGGTCCATTTAAATTATACTTCTGCAAACAGTACAAACTGACCAATTTAAATAATTTAAATTATGGGGATGAAGTTAATAATTCAATGAAGATATATATATCTCTGTATCTGTATTTATTAAGGAACAGAAGAAGCTGAGCAGATCTGTCAGGGGGTTCAAATGACGTGAACCTTTCTCTGGCCATGCCCTCACTGAAGTGTGCTGTCCTGAAGATCCTGAGCAGGGTGAGCAGAGCTGCCCTGGTGGTGACAACAGAGTCCAAGCTGTAGTAACTGGATTGCTTTGTAACTAAAAGGATCAGAGCAACTTGCACTATATGAGCTGAGTACCATACTAACTGGCTGCAGGACTATGTTTGGGCAGCAGAATAAAGCTCTATTATCTCAGCTGACAGTGCCTTGGGAATCTTTATTTCAAACTGCTCCACCCAGTGCTGACAACTCCTGTCCAACAATAGTACTGAGATAATCACTGAGACCATTCAATATGGCACAGTATAAAGCAATGCTAGGAATATTTAGCAAATGTCTTTAGCGTGCCCTCAAGTGAATGTTTTTAAACTTCTCCTGCCGCTAGTGCTAAAGCTGAAAACATTTTTTACACCAGATCTAAGAATGGAGATCAAATACTTGGAAATTTATGCCCTATTCAATTTACTAATAGTCATTAATCTTCAGTGTAATATGAGAGCCAGTCCCATTTCCTTGGAAAGACATTCCAAATTCTAGGTGAAATAATGGTCTGGGCAGAAATGTGTGATTCTGTAAAACTGTGTATACAGAATGTATATATATATAGAATGTGAAATTTAAGAGCTCTTAATTCATGAAACAATTGCATTTTACTTCAGTACTTTGCATAGCTATTTGGTATACAAAAGAGCATGTGCATATGAAGGTGTATATGCATTTCCTTTATGAAAACTGTGTCACATATTCAGGGAATGCAGTTAACAAAAAGATAAACTTGCTGTGCTAACATTTTTCCTGCCCTTCCAGACTTAGCAGGGCATGTATTTTTATAGTTTAACAAGCTTTCCTATTAAATTTTGAAAAATGAATCTATTATTGACATACTTGAAACATATTAAATTAGTCTTGATTTGGTATATTTGATTTAAAGGCTTTTGACTATTTGTTCCATGTTCTGACTTGACAACTTAGAAATGGAGTAAAATTAACCTGTCAGGAAGGATTAATGAACAGATTTTTTTCACAAGTTTGGATGATTTACAAGAATTTCACTGCAGCTGATCTTGCCATTGAACCAATATTAGTTTCTGAAAATGGATTAAAGGTCCATGTGATGATATCCTATACTTTCATATACTAATTAACATCCATTTATCAGAGGGATAAAATGAGACTATGTAAAGCAGCAAAATGCTCTGTACTATAATTAAAACCAAATTGTTTCTTATGTTAAAGAATGAACACATTTACAGATTATTAGTATGTGCATTAAATACAAATAAGCATAATTGATGGAATAACTAATTAATTGAATGTTACTTGAGCCTATTTTTATTGCAATAAATATCCTGTAAATGCATTGCTTATCTGCAGTACAGAACTATTTATTGACAAGGTGTGTTTCTCTGCTTAGTGAGCCATTTTTAATAGTTCTTAATGAAAAAGTACATCAGAAGCTGCTTCTGTAGTCTGCTAGTAATCTGTGAATAATTTCTTAATTCTCAGTGTTCAACATTTTTCAAATTCAGTTATATCTAGCTTTGACAATCTGATAAATGGCAGCAGTGGAAGGAGCAGGCTTGTGTGCCTCTAAAAAAATTGTTTCTATTCTGCCTCTCTTCAGCTGAGGAGGAGTAAGGGCAACATCTTTTGTTGTAAAACATGTTTGGTCAGGTTACCAAGGAAGAAGAACTCTACGTGGTAATTTTACCTGCGGTAAGTTTCTTCCTTCATTGCATATGGATTATTGTGGACAATAATATAATAAAAGCAGAAAATAATTGTAAGAAATTTCATCTTCTGTAAAAACTCATTAAAAATACTTTATTTAAGTATTAAAAAGCAAATTTTCTGTCAGTTCAACGGAAACATACACCACCTGGCCTCTATATGAAAATATGCTCTTGTTCTAAAATCTAGTGGTTGCAAGAAATTTGTTTTGCAGTTGGATTTAGATTGAGGTAACTGACTGGCTTGACTGAGATGCCCCAGTGGCTTTAATGTGATTAATGCAAAATAAGTATCTTATTTCTGAGTTGGGATCAGCTGACTAGAGAGACATCTCCTTTCAGGGATGGATGCAGTCAATCAGGTGGTTACATGTGTTGACTATTAATGCCTGCATTACTGCCTAGATTGTATTAGGGGCTGCAGCAATTTGGTTGTGGTCTGTAGTCAGACACAACTACCAGTAAAGAAAGGTGAGGAAAAGATGGTAGAACTATGGTGAATAAATTATCTGGGGACAAAAACAGTGGATAGTGACTGATGTTAGAAAACAAGAGCAAATGGAGAATAACAGCTGAACAGGGAAATCTGGCTGAAAGCCAACAGGGAGATATTTTATCAAACAAAAACTATTTCCTCCTGTTTCCTATTGCAGCATCAGTGTTGCAATTACTCTGGTTTTAACAGAAATTATTATTTTGGCATTTATTATTTTGTCACAGCCATTTCTTGAATTGTAAAAATGCAAGCAAATTTTTCATCTATTCGAAGTCATGCAGAATCTTACCTAAGACAATTTGTATCCAGATTAAGTGAAAGACTCTTGGTGGTTTTAGAGGACAAGAATTGATCTCTATGTTTTACAAGTACAAGGGAAGATAATTTCCAATTCTTTAGAAATCATGTGTAAAATGGCTTTGTGTAGATAATCCCTCTTGATTTCACCGTTGAAGAGTAGTAGATACTCTCCCTTATCCTACTGTTCTCTCAGATATACTTTTTACAAACCACACTATCTTAAACAAGATGGTACCAACTCAGTGATTTCGTTTTTCAGGCAATAGTTGTAAGTTCTTAACAAGCTGCATCAAAGGTTATGTCCATTTTCTTTTGAGCTATGTAAGAGTGATTTTCATTTTATGCACAGCATGTTCATTTTGTAGTGGAACGATATTTGAAAAAAGACAGTTCATTAAGCAACTTCAGGGTATTGACAAATGGACAGGACTAAAAACTATTAAAACAATGACTTGTCAGTGTATCATTCTCACCACAATGCCTTTTAGTATTAACAAGACAACTCTGGATCTCCTGTGATGGTAATTTTAGATACAGTGTTTTCTCCAGGACAATACTCTTGTAAATAGACTTTAACTATTCAAATTCAGCAAGTTATAAAATAGAAGTTATTCTGATCATTTAATTGAAATACAATATAACATGTCAATATTAGGAAAGAATTCTCTTACATCTAATATATTTTTGCACGCTTTCCATATGAAGAAGACTTGACCTTTAGCCAAGACAGGTTCTATGACTTTTCTTTAATAAAATGAAAGTAAACTTTGAAGTAAAGAAGCACCAATTAAGGATCTTGGTAAAATTTCACCAGCAATTTGCACAAATGACTATGACTGCCTAAATTTTAGGCACACTAGTACTAATATTTTATCTCAAGTAATCACAGGTTACTAAAAGTTATTGGACAAGGGTTAAAATAACCCCCATAGAGCTTATGTACCTTGCAGTATAATGATTCCAGGTTCTATTGAATTGATAGAAATATCTTCTAATCCTGGGTAACCCTTCATCCTATAAATATTCCAAGTTCCCATTGATCTTTCCAGTTAGTTGTGTTGTCATATGGCCAGGTGGCTTCATCTTTTCTTACATTCATTCAAGTGTCAGCTGAATAAGCAGCACATGCAGGACATGGCCCTGAGTGCCTGGTTACTCTGAATCAAGCTTAGGCAGACTGGGAGAACCAAAGGAGATCTTCAGATTACTATTCCCCTCTGTAAGCCACACTGGGATTGTTGCCTATAATTTAACTGCACTTCTGTGTACCTTCACATACCTTCATTAATCACAGTGGATCTTGCCTGCATGTATTTCTGAACCTTCAGCCCCCTCTTGTCCTGTGCTCCCTTCACTAGAATCATTGCTATTACTTATTCACAGTGTGGCAGTTGAGAAGTGCCCCAAGAGGGAGACTTATTCTTAGTATATGGATACAGCTCATCATATTAGTGCTTAAGGAAGGCCTGAAAAATCCCTTCTTCCATTTGCCATTTTACCTTCTAATGACTTATATTTTTTCCCGCTCAATACAAAATTTATACAGCTCTAAGTGTTTTTATTTGTACTTATCATTTCTGAAATGCTGAAATAGGTTGTATCCAATAAGAAGGCTCAAGTAAAAAAAGTGTAGACAATTGATTTTGCGCTTATTTTACTGCAATGAGATGGTATTGAGGTACATCAGATTTCTATTTATACCAGAGTAATGCTTTCAGTGTGATTTTACTCTGGGATGAATTAGATATGTAAAGTTAAATATGTCTGAAAGTCTATTTTCAGAATCAAGGCCTTGCTCTGAGGTTTTTTTAAAATTTAAATAGTTTTTATCTTTTCCTGTCATTGCATATGGATTATGAAAATGAGGGTCGTGCCCATATACAGGGACCATAGTGAGGGCTATTTCCCACAGCTGGACTTTCGGTATTTATAATTTTTAAAGCCACAATCAAAAGAACATTGCAGAAGTATTTTAGCAAAGAGAAATAAGCAAAATGTTTATACTGTTTCTTAATTTTTCTGCTTTGGGATCTTCAAAAAGACAATGCAAGAACATAGATAGATAGATAGATAGATAGATCGATTGATCTTTTGATAGATCAATAGATCTCCTTCATTCAAATTGCAAAAGTTTCTGTGGCCAGGAAAGCAATTTGTGAAAGCACAGAGATAAACATTTGGCACAAAGGAAATTAAAAAAATGTTCCCCAGTGGTTCTGAAATGGGGTTGCCAAAATATTTTCCTTGTTGTGCATGGGATAATGGGGTCATCATAGAAACAGAGAGTTGCACATTTGGACCACAACAGCACAATAGTTCTGCTTGCAGCAGCATCTAACAGCTTTCTGCCCCTCTTCCTGGGGACAGTATGGTCTGCAGAACCACTGGCCCTCGGCCCAGGTCTTTCCCATGAGGGTGCTGCCATAGTTATAACCACAGGAATTTGGAGAATCCTTCCATGGGTATGCACTGCTGGAGGTTTACATCTCTGAGGCCAAATGCATTACTTGCATGTAGGCTGAAAGTGAAAACAATCTCTGTCAGGCTTCTTACTTCTGTCCCTCCAGGTGTAAATATGTTTTCTCCCATTATTCCTTTACATACAAAATGAAACATTCTCTTGAACAGGTGCTTTCAAAACTATTCACAACAGTGCAGCAAAATAGGACCACCTCTACCAAATTCATCTGGTAATAAATGAAGAGAAACAGTGGAATAATAGAAAAAGATGTGAAAATTATGAGAAGTTTCAGGGTAATAGAGCTTTAGTTCTACTTGGTGGCTGTCAAAGCTTTCACAACATGTATGTGACAAATTGCAATTGCTCAAATCTATTTCTTTTTAGTACCTTCTCTAATAAATGAAGAAATTTAAAGGCTGACTTAAATTGCAAATCTTTCACAACTTCTAATAAAATGATTGCAAAATTTATGCTTTTTTTGTTTTTGTTTGTTTCTTGGTTTTTTTTTTTTTTGCAGTGAGTGAGTAAAGACAAAATTTTAATAAAGTTTTTCGCATCAACATGTGCCTGCTGTTGCATGCATAGAAAGGATTATTTTCCTGTTAAAAAAAAAAAGTGTAGAAGTGAACTGATATTAATTTAAAATTATTATACTGTAGGTAGATTAATGCTTTCTGGGGAATGGAAAAGCAATGAGATGGGTTGATGGAAACTTATAAGTTGTATGAAAAGAAGTCTGCTTCTGCTTTAGAGAAAAAATATATAAAAAGAGAAAATAAAATATTAAGTGGAAAAAAAAAAGAGAAAGTAAATGGGATGTGTGTAGAAATTGAGACAAAGAAATATCTGTTACACAGAAAATTTGGAATAGAGTTTCATGAAAGCTTTGATTGTTTCTAACTTGCTGTGGAACCAGTCTGCTGGGGATCACGACTTAGTGCTTTTTAGTCCCTCTTTGGGCTTACTGAGCCTGTGTGGACAAGTTCAGAACATTTTAAGAGTCCAAGCTTTCCCTGCAATCATGTTCACTGTAATAATAAATAAATTGCATCTCAGAATTCCGAAGCAGTAACAAGTGACTTTATTAAATATTCGTTTCTATGCACATGCTGAGAATTGTGCAGGGGAATTTCAGTTTTTTGTAGAAATGAGAAATAATCATTTGGCTTGAAACATTTGCTTGATCATCTTTCTTTTTTCTTGTCTAGCTTCCAAATCAGGCCAAATCAGTGTTAAAAACCAAAACAAAGCAACAAACCTTGAAAACTATAACAAAGAATAATTCTGTGCCTGTTTTACCAAAAGGACATAGAATGTGAAAATTCTCTGGAGTGTGTACTCCTTTATATGAAATGCTTTATCATCTTCTTGCATTTTTACCTCATTCAAACAAAAACTGTAATACTACCTTATCTGTGAATCCTCTGGGTGTGAGATGAGAAGACATTCAATACTACAGATCTGTTAAGAGGCAGCTGTTACATTGCCATGGAACATGGTGACATGGTACATATTCCTAATCAAAATGTTTGGTTAACAAGAAGGTCAAAGAAGCAATTAGTGGTGGAATACAGTTCTACTGTGTGCCACGTACTATTTGACTAAAATGCAAACTGACAGCAGGGCCATTCCTGCTGTTGGAATCACAGAGGTGACCTAGGGCACTCTATCAAGCTTAGTTTGACCCTGACAGCTTTTGACCAGCTATTTGTTGTCATATCTTTCTGACTGAACAAGATGACAAATATACACAAGACCTCATGCTCAAATGCTGCATTCTGTGAAGTGAGACAGATTTTGACCTTTAATTGGTAGAGGTCTCCGGGTCTTGTGACTCCACATCTGCTATCTTTATTGTATTGTAGTGGACAAAAATTCTGTTAACTACTGTGGCAGTATGTGCTCCCAGAATAGGAAGAATGTAGCTGCAGTTAAATGGCATTGGAAGATTATTTACTCCACAAGACAGTCCTTTTTT
>VZRH01001692.1:1203044-1223698 GCA_013397555.1 Urocynchramus pylzowi | reverse complement strand
TTTTTTTAATTTTTTTTTTTTTTTAAGATATTAACCTGAACAAGCTTCTTCTATGTCCTCTAGTAACTTTAACAGAAAAATAGGATCTCTTCCCCCCTTCCCCCTTTATCTCCTGCTTTTACCTTTCTCTTTGATGTAATTTCCTGGTCCTGTATGCCAGGCCCTGCAAACTCAGGTCCTTAGACTGAATCTGCTTCCAGTAATAACATGGAAAACAATTCTGCCATGATGGTTCTGAAGAACAGATATTTTTATGACTTAATTTTCCAAAATATATTTTTAGAAATATATTTTTTCTGAGACACCACTGTTAACTTTAATTTCTGTTTATATTCTTAATATTACTGTTCTGTTTCATTTAGTCCATGGAAACAGGTTGCAATAACAGAGGCTACCATTTGACTTGTAACTTGCTCCTGCTGCTGATTCCATGTTATTTCACATTTTACTTACATTCAACAGAAAGCATCCCAGCAGCCACAAATGGTTCTGATTTAAAATCTCCATGTAGAATATCAGCACAGAAACAAATTATAATATATGCTTCCAAACCAGATGAATGCCTTTTTTCTCTGCTGCAAGAAGTAAAAGGTGTCTTCTTGGCACCCCCCATCATGTAGCACTTTACAATAGAGCAAGATGTTATGGTGCTGCTTTACAGTCAACATATGTAAAATCAGATTCTGTCTAGTCAGGTTTAGACACTGAAAAAGACACCTCTTTTGGCTGCGACTGATATTCAGAGATTATGTGGTTTTGTGTTTATCTTGGTTTTCTTTCACTTTGTGCTCCCATGCCAACTTCTACTCTTTCCCACTTCTTCAGGTGTTTCGAAAGCAAGAAAGCACTGTAGTTTGCTCCAAGAAGCGTGGCATTACTTCCCACAATATAATTCAAAAGGAATTGCTAAAATATTTGGAATTTCCTCAGGAAAGGTTTTCAGTTTTTGGTGTGTATTTTGGGAACTTGTGGCTGGCTCTGCTTGCCCTGCCAAGATGCAGCTCCATCCTTGGGATGGGCAGTGAGGGCTGAGGGTGAAAGCCCCCAGCCTTCTCCAGTCCAGCTCCCCAGGGTTCCCAGAGGAAGACTTTGGGGCATCAGAGGGATGCAAACTGCTTTCCACATGCTATGTGCAATCACACATATAATCAGACATATCACCTGTACAATTTATTAAGGATTCAGAGCCTCTTAGGCAGAACTGCAAATGAAGAGAAAGACAGAAAGAGCAGATGCATTGCTCACTCTTTAAACTGCTCTCCATCTCTGGCTAATCAAAATCCCACAATAAATAAGACCAGTTCTGTGCACACATCCGTTCAATATTCAGCCTATATTGTCGGTGGTGTCTTGCTGAATTCATTGAGGTTCAGTGCCTTTAGCACCTGCAAGATCAGATCCTTGACTGTAACCAGATGGTGGCATTGTAGTATTACAGCAGTTTTCTAAAGTTGTCATAATTTCAGTCAGGGTAATCCAGAAAACTATGAAAAGCAGAAAATCTATTTTTAAAGTGGAATTCACTCTAAAAATGATGCATGTGCATCTAGAGCTGAAAGAGGGTGCATAAGCCAAGATCAGATCTTTTAATCACTAAAAATGATGAATAAAATTTAAGTTTAAAGAATGATCACCAATAATAATAATAATAAATAAAATGTTATGTTTAAAGAATAATCGATGTGTAGAGAAATCCAAGCAGGCAGTAATACTTAATTTCTTAATGGAGATCCTTAGTATTTAGAAAAGTTTATGTGATATTGGTTGGGAGAGAAATTTTAGGCAAAAGGAAGAGAATTGCACTGGCATATGTCTAAAAATGCATGAAATCTGAAAAGATAAAATTAGAGAAATAATATAATTTTACTATACCTAACTAATTCTTTTCTTTTCTTTTCTTTTCTTTTCTTTTCTTTTCTTTTCTTTTCTTTTCTTTTCTTTTCTTTTCTTTTCTTTTCTTTTCTTTTCTTTTCTTTTCTTTTCTTTTCTTTTCTTTTCTTTTCTTTTTACCAGGAAAATCATGATATATAGCTGGTGTCACAGAAGCATGAAGTAGAAACGTAATAATTCTAAATGCGATTCTACCACATTATTTCACTGTCATTTCCTATAAGTTATTAACCTCCTCAGCTTCATTCTCTTCAGTTCTGAAGTAAAGTGCTTCAATGCTTTCAACACTGAAAGTACTAATTAGTTAATATCTGCTAATCGTGTTGGAAGATTTTGTGTGCTAACATATTTTATGATGTTCACCAATAAGGGTCACAAGGGAGCCACTGTTAACCCATTCTCCAAACCAGCTGCTTTCTGGTACCTCAATACTTGTATGTGGTTGGTGACACTCCTGAAGGTCAGTACTCAGCCCCCATTCTGCCCACTGCAGACCTGTGACCCTTTAAACTCACCACCAAGACCTGTCTTTTTTACTGTTCTTTTACCCTGATGAGTATGAAAGCATGCCACAAATCTCAAAACTCGCTTTGCAAAAGAAAGCTGTTTTTTCGGGTCTGAGACTGCTCATGGGTCTAAATCCAGGGAGGCAGCACAGCAACCTGTGGGCTAGGCACTGCTGTCCCCACTTGGGTGGAGTGGTGTCTTTCCTAGGATAATTTTAACTGAATGCCTTCTAAACAGTAATTAAACCTTAGCCATACTGTGTGAAGGAGTCATGGTTTCATGGTTGCTACCTCATAGAGATTTTCTGAATTGTGGGATTTTGCACAGGGTCTTGATAAGTGAAGAAGCTTTGTCTCTCTGGCTTAGTGCCAGTCCTGCCTGTCCTGCTGCCTGCATGAGTTGTCTGCTTGGCGGTTGAGCAGCTGACTGGGGATGCTCAGAACCAGGCAGTACATTGCAGAGGAAAAAGGAACCTGTTGGCAGGCAGTGCTAGAAAGAGCCCAGCAGTTTTGAGCTGCTCAGCCCACTGTTACTCACCTAACAAAATGGAACCTAACTGGAAGATGGGGAAATCTTTGCTGCCAGCCTCTGAAAGCTGGGGAAAGACCACCATGAACTGAAAATGGGAATAACTGAGATGGAGGCTAAAGATAGAGGGCTAATTTGAGCTTGTGGTACCCTATCACAAGTGTAAGGCCTATGCAGCATCAGATCTCCTGTCTCAGCAAGTCTATGAGAGAGGATGATCACAGTTCTTACTTGCTTACATGGTACAGGCAAGGTGGACAGGAATAAAGGAAAAGTTAACAAATGCAACATTTTTCTGAAGCATGATGGACTTCTAACTGAAGTTATTGATTCTGAAGGAAGGGACTATGTCCTCCCCATCATCCTTTCACTTGTGCTTATTTGTGCAGGAATTCAGTTGTGAGGTGCACCTGTGCTGTAGCTAGCTTGAATTTGTATACAAGTGAATAATTTCTCTCAAATAAAATCAGTCTGGGCAAAAACAGTGTCAGTGTGAAATACCACCAGCCTTCATAGTGGGACTACAGGCACTAGTATGTGCAGCCTCTGAGACCTGCAGGGTGAATCCCACAGCTTTTTTTTCAGATGCCATATGCTGATTTGCTGTATAGGTCGCTTCCTTATGCCCTGAGGCACTGGCTTTCGCTGCCAGCCTGAATTTGCATGGTGGGTGTAGGGTTTCACTAAAAACCAATCAAGCAGAAATAACCTTTTTAAGATCTGGCATGTTTGCATGAGTTTTAGCCCATACCCTCAGTGAAGAGTGAGCTTGTGTTGAACTCACCAAGCTAAGGCATTTACTGCATGGAGAAAACTTGATACAGGAACTACTATAACTCAAGATAACTTTGAAGTGACGACAGTCCACAGAAAATATGATTTTGTCCAGGATCACACTGGAAGGAATTGTGACATACCTGGCTATAACAACTGATAGATTTGGCCCTACCTTCTTGCTTGAACTGGATTGCAAAAGCACTGTCTCATAAATCATCCTAAAATAAATGAGGAGGAGGAAAAAAAAGTAAGGTAGTTTTCCTTTCATTTTAGCAAAATAAGGGGTTAGCATATGGCTTTTGTTTTACCAATGATTTCTACAGAGGCCCATTGAGCCTGTTTTGTATCTGAAGCTGAAAGCTCACCACTTGTTCAGCTTTTTGTCTCTTGTGCTGTGGGTGCAGGACGATGTTACGTGACATGAAGGCTTAGATAGGGACCCAGGTGTTGCTTCTGACTAAAAGCCTCTCTGTTGGAACTTCCTGACTAATTTCCCTGATTACAAAGACAGCAGGTGTCAAACATATCAGAAAAAGAACAAAAGACTTTATCTGTCCATACTTAATTAAAAGAAGAAGTGTGCTCAAGCCTGCCTGGCTAAACCAGAAGGCAGTGAGGGTGATAGTGTTTTCATTTATTTTAACTGTGCTGGGAGAAATTTAAGATGATTGCTGAGAACAATGCAATTAAAATATAGAAATATTTTCCAATTTTTTTGTTCTGGTTTGATTTTTGTAGAAAATGATTATGTTTGGATTTCCTCACAGTTGCTTTTTAAAAAATACAGCACATGATATAAATTTAAAATATACAAGGTAGCCTGCTAAATATGCAGAATTATATCATCTTAGCTTTAGTTTAAATGTCACTGAAGGAACAGGCTTTCAACTCCATCAACTTCAGTGGTTACATTACTGGATTTTTACCAGTTTAAATTTTGTATTACATGAATCCTATCTATTCATCAAGTGAAAATGTGGCTCACATATCTTATGCTTCACCTCACTACTATATGTTCTGCATTAATTCAGTCACCCTTTCACTTCTGTAAAGGTTTTCAGCATAAAGGATTAGGAAAAGAGACGTAATCTTTGTTCATAAAAGGCACTTTTCAATGAAAGGCACATTCCAATGAAAATGACAGTCATATGTTAGTAGTTTAACTATGTAATGTTGTCATGGAATATCACTAATTTTCATATCTAAGTTGTAATATTTACTTAAATTATTGTACAACAAAACCTCATCTATGCCTGTCCTAGAAACATTCTGGGAAAATATAGTTGTAGTGTTTTCATATTATTTTCTTTTTTCATTGCAATTAAAAGGCTTAAGATCCATGCATATTGCAGTATTCCAAGTTAATAATTCAGAAGACTTATATTATAGAGTGCTTTTGTAATATTAATTAAAATGTAAAGGATCTGCTAAACACCAGGGGTTTAGCAGGGCAGCAAGAGGACATACTGCTGTAATAAGGCTTGCAAAATACCATGAACTGACTACTCAAAGGTGTAGCATCAACCTGGGGGTTCAAAATGCTTTGAAAATGACAATTACTCTATAAATAAAACCTTTAGATATATTATTTCACTAGATTTGTAATCATTTCATAAAGACTGTGATTCTACCTCTTGTACTTAGCTTAAATAGTTCATAGATCTGTAAAACCCTCTCTTAATACTCAGTTTCTTCAAGATTTTTACTATGCTGAAGAGTTTAGTACCAGTAAGTCACAGTCTGAATTTCTGTTCAAACTTCAGTGACCAGGCTGGAAGTGCTCTTGACTGGCTTTGAATCCAATTCCAATGTTTATTTCAAATGTATCCTTAAAAAGGTGCTTATATCAGATCATAGGAATTTATATTGGACTCAAGCACTTGCTGAACTTATTTTCCAAAATTAAACCATAACTCACAGTTATCCCAAGTGATACTCTATGGCATCTTCAATGAATATTTGCAATTAGATTCTGCTACCATTGGTTAATGCCCAAAGCCTGAAGCTTTTGAAGAGTTGGCATAGATTTAATTTGACTGGTCTTCTAAGTTTAGTAAGCAGTTGTGGTTATGCTGCTTGGGGATAATTTTGGTTGTACTTCACTGTCACTTATGGGAATAACTAGGATGAAAAAATAGACTTTTCATGGGAGTAGTTAAATATGGCATGAGAATACTCCTAAGTATACTTATATTAAATACTCCTCATTTAATAGAGAATGTTATGTTTAACATTTTTGTTTTATAATTTTTTTTAAGATGAGAACAGCACTAACAGTATTTATGTCTTCTTTTCAGCAAATTTAAGAAGCTGGCCTATTTCTCAATATTGAACATTTAAAAACCCGTAACCCACTGGATTTCTAGAATATGTGTCTGAAATAGAAAAAGTTATTGTATACCACAGAGCATTGCTCTTTAGTGGAGGAATATGTCTAATAAGAAAATTCTGGATTTTCTATTCTTTTGCTCTCATTTAATAATGTCACAATTTAAGTTGCTTGATCCAGAGCACATAAATGGTGAGGTACACTTATTTCTTTGAGTTTTGTCATGATGATGAATGCAAAGTGGGCAAGCAAGTAATAGCAACAGATTGCCTAACAATTGAATGCTACTGATATCCATAAGATAATTAAATAAAAATTAGTAACCTACACGTCAAAATAGTAACTTAGATTGCCTAGAGAAAGCTAGTGCTCCTCCTCAGAGTGTGGATGAGAAAAGCAAAGCAAAGGGTTTTCTATTTAGAATAGGAAAGCTGAGTGAAACTGATTGGGAAAATGGTTGAGTTTTCCCTCACTTAGAATAAATGTCAATCCTCTTATACTTTGGCTGAAGGGGAAAAGTGACCACGGTTATTAAAAAGAAAACATAAACCCCGAAAGATTCCCAAAATACAGTTCCAGAAGAACAGTGTGAGACCAGTAAGGTGATAAGCAACATGCATTAAGCTACACCAAGATAAAGCTTCTGACTAAATTTTCCCAGTAGGGTGCCTGCAGCTGGGCAGCTGAAAACATATTTAAGTTAATCTCTGAGGCTACAGTTCAGGGAAGCTCTTCAGTACATGCTGAATCAATTTCTGTTCAGGAAGACTGTATGCATAAGACTAAATTTAAGCATACATTTGTACCCCATTGATCTCAATGGGATTTAGGCACAGACCTAATATTAAACATCTGTTTAAATATTCTCTCAAATAGGGACATTATACCAAATGGAATTCAAAGTATTAGTTTTGCATGTTTCTTTAATTTGTTTAAATTGAAGAGACAAATAAGGAATTTTCCTTCTGCAAGGCATTTTATGATCACATTATATCACAGTCTGTTCCACTAAGTAACAGTTAAACTGTTTTCCATTCAGCAGTTAAAATGCTTGGTTGTGTGAAGCTGAGCAGGACCATGGAAAGTAGTTCTGGAAGCGTGGCTGCCAGGCACGTGATGGATGCATTCCAGTGCATGTCTCTTCTGAGATCTGCACTGCTGTAAGGAAAATGTCTGTAGTACAAAGCTTTGAGAGTGGATTTCACCTCAGTCACCTTTACTTGTTGAAAGCTCTGTGAAAAGCCTTAATGGGTGATCCTACACTCCTCTTGTAACAAATGGAGAGATGTGGACATCCTTGGAGGATGATTCACCTGACTTGTCTTAGATAAGCATTTTAGATCTAATAAATTGGGGAGGTGGGGGACATTTAACTTTTTTTTTTTTTTATCTGGAAATTGCAGGGGAGTATAAGGTGATGCATTTAGACACCCACTCCTCAGATAGCTAAGTAGGGTCAGAGGAGTTCTTTTGCAATATGTACATTCACACATCATGCACATGACATGATCATTAGCTTAGCAATGTTGAAGTAAGAGAATTATTTTTTATTAAATAAGTATGTGAAACATCTGTCTGGCTTTAGCTTTAGCTTGCTTGGTGTTTTTTGAATATTACATGTTGGTAAAATTCCAAATACTGGAAATTTCTATAAACTAACTGCATTAATTAAGGGTATATACAGAAAGATTTTCTTCTGGTCAGTTATAATTTGACTCCTATTAAAACACCAAGGTTTTTGTGTTAGATTTTCATTTTTCCCCTGAAATATTTTGGAAAATAAGAGGGGTTTTTTTTGCTGTCACTGTTGGTAGTCAAATGGTGGAGGGTACACCCTCCTAAGTATTGTTGGGAAAAGGAAATGGTGAGAGTGTGCCCCTAAGGTGAGCAGATAGGCATGCAGTACTTCTAGCTGTTCATCTTCCTTTACCTGGTAGTCTTAGATTAATCTTCCCTCTCTTGCTTTGTGCTGATGTTTTTTGACATCAGAGCACTGAGTACTAAGTGTACATTCTCTGATCCATTATAATGATACGACAATTTCTTGTAGGAGTCTTGCAGTCTAAAGGTGAAAAATATATTTACTTTCCCTAAAGGAATCAATTAATCACAGAAGTCAGAGATCAGGGAATGTATTTTATCCACTCATGCATCCACACTTATGCAAGCATGGACTATATTTACTCATAACCAGTCTCAGAAGAGATTTTAGACAGAAGCTCAAGAGGTAGGTAAACATTAACACATTTGGCAGGCAGCAAATAGTTTGGGTTTTTTTTAATGTTGAGATTCTTGCAATTAAACACTGTCACTGTCTTAGGAAAATTAATACAAGAAAATGATGAGAAATATAAAGCTTCCTCAAGTTAAAGTTTTGGCTAATCAAAGAACATCATACAGTGTTTATTTATAGCCAAACTAATTTGATATTGTCTTTTCAGGCACACACATTTAATATCTGTGTTTTCTGCATTGAGTTTAGATGTATTCCTTAAACCCATGTATTCCTTTATACCTTTGTATCCTTGCCTATGTAAATATTAAATGAAACCAGCTTCCCTTTGATTTTCAGAATAATACATTGCTTTACTTGAGCAAAGCATAATGATGTTTTATGCTTTTTGGTGATGGATTGCCACTGGCCCTTTCTGGCATAGTATTGCATTTCTCACTCCTAAGAGTTAAAATCTCTTTTCCATTTTAAACAGCTTACATATTCTGGAGGAATATGTAAGAAGTGTGGAGTCGCCACACAGGAGTATGTCAAACCAAGATGCCTGATAAATAACCTGTACTTACTGTTGCAAAAAGATGGTAAAATATAATTAATGCTAAGAAAGATAAAATTCATGAATTTGTGAACAGTCCATGAAAAGAAAGAGTAGCTAAGATTTGCAAAGGGAGATACTTTTCCTTCTGCATGCAGGCACAATCCTTAAAATTCCTGGTAAATTGTATCTCAACAGTTTTATGAAAAGCAATAATACATGCCTGGAATCGGTGCTTTAATGATGCTACTGAATTTGGCTGAAATGAAATAATTTTTGGTTACCACCAGAAGACTGGGCTCATGGTTTCTCCAATTCTGTTCTTAAATGAACTGTTTCCTGCAAAATTGTTCCCTCACTGAAATAAAATAGGGATTTGTTTTAATTTGCCTGTTCACTCCTAACTTTTGTGTGTCAAACATACTACTGGAAGTCCTAATTCACAGACTAACCAGCCCACAGCAGATGCAATATGCTTTTCTGACCCCAGTGTAGGGAATTTTGAAGGTATGTTTGTCATGTGGGACTACGTCCAGCTTGTTTTTTTTCCACATACTAACAGATTGGCATGATCCAATAATTTTTTCAATATCTCTTCTATTGATATTGCCTCAAATACACAATCAATTTTTCTAGACAGCAGCTTGTTAGTTCCTTGACCTCAGGTAGGTGCAATAGCAGTGAGCAAGATACAGCAGCTCTCCCTGGAAAGCAAAACTGATGTTTTCACACACATCTATATATAAGAATTGTTTTAAGACTTGATTCTGACATGCCAAGCCCTGAATTTTCTTGCAGCCAAACAGTTTTGAAATTCTAGAGCTTTTTTCCAATTCAAAGAACTATTTCAGGGAACCAGGCAACATTTCTCACAGATTTATACATCTGACTTTCCCCGACCCTGTGGTATTGGCATTCCACCACAAAGAGCTGGGAGCTGGAAAGAATGAATGTTTCCCATCCAGCTCTGAGAAATGCTGGGCTGACTCTGGGACAATTGCTGCACACCTTTAACAACAAAGGCTGATATCTGATAAACTAAGAGAGCTGAGACAGGATTATGTGTAAAACCATTCATTTTTGTATCTTATGAAAAGTGTGAAAGAGTAACAAAATATGTGAGATATGACTAACAAGACTGCAGCTGATGTGGATTTTCTGATGTGGAATGACATCTTTTTACTTGGGAACTGAACCCATGTCATATGGAATCATTAACTTCTTGAGTGCTAAGAATAGCAATGAAACTTTGTTGCATAACATCAAATGATCCTATTCTCATTTACTGTCACTATTTTGCCAGAAAGAGTCTATATCACCCACACAATTAGATTCTACCAGCGTTAATATCCTAGGTAAGTATTTATGGATATAATTGTTAATGAGCAGAAATTATTTCTGTCTAGATTTTCCTCAGTTTAGTTAAAGCCTTTTAAAACAGTATCCAATATAACTGTCTAGTTGAGCTATGGTTTATCCTAACATGACCAAGAAAATGTTCTTTATGGCAGATTTTGGCTGAAAAACCTCCAGGAATCTTGGTGTAGATCTTACAGTCTCTAGGTGTTATGTTTGTTTGTTTGTTTGCTTGCTTGTTTTGTGTGTGCATGTGTGCTTCTACAGCTTCTTTTGTGCAAATTGTAAAGAATTTTAACTTAGAAGAACCTTTTATGCTTTCTTTAAAACATCTCAGATAATTAATGAATTCCATAATTCTTGTGGATCTCCAATCTAAAGAGAGAAAAGGCTAGACCTTGTCATAAGATGATGAAAATTTAGCTCTCACAATCCTTTGCACTCCAATAATTACTTGCTGAAGTTAATCTCTTCCTATCTATTGCCCTCAGGAAAAAAGAACTGCAGACACAAATCGCAGGCCCAGTGACAACTCCCTTCTCTCTGGACAGATAATATTTATGGATATAAAATTTAAAAGTAATGGGGAAATGGTCTTTATTCTGGACTTTTTCGTGTAGCATTAGCAAAACCTATTCTCACTTATTTGACTTACAAAATCAACTAGAAATATTAAGTTGCCCAATGTAATTAAAACTTCTTATGGAAATTACCAGCTGAATATGAAAATGTTTCAACGGTTTAACAGTAATCACATATTTTTAACCACAAATACTTGGGGGTTTTATTTAGTTTACTTACAAAATGCAGAGAAATGTGTTCAGGTTTGGTCATTTGATTCTTACGACTGGATTCAGTGTACTACAATTAGTTCCAGTTTGTCTCTTGAGAAGAAAGTATTGACAATATATTTGAAATAACATAAGCAAGATGATAGTGGGACTGCCATGCTTTTTTTTTATGCACAGAATCTTCAAAATATAATCTTATGTGGAGGAAGCAGTAATGCTGTGTAGAGGCATTCTAACTAGTTGTTTTAAGCTGCCAATTACTGTAGATGCTAATTTTGCAGTCCTGCCAGGATTTTATGTTAATGTTATTGAACAAAAGCCTGAAGTATTTTTTAATTTAAAACTACTGAACTATAAAATTGAACTATTAGACTTTCCATGAATTTAAGTGGACAAAGAGAATATTATGTCAAAGGCTCAATTCAGTCACCTTCAAGCCATTAGACCTTTTGAAATCTGAAGCGGTAAGTTGCTGTGGTCTATTATTTTAGGCTGAAGTCCTCCCATGGTCCCTGCTACTACCCTTAAATAAAATTCATTCTCCCCTGCACTCAATGCCAAATATTAACATAGAGGACTTTAAATGAATACAGCCCCTTCTTCTATGGGGTACTCTCAGCATGCTCAGACAACTTGTTTCAGGGCAGCCTAATCACATGAAAATGAAGAACCTGGCCACCAACTTCACCCTTGCATAACCTTGCAATTCTCCACATCTTAGCAAGCACAGGATTCCAGAATAAGGTGGAACAGGCTGTGGACAGGCCCTGTCCTCTTTCTTGCCTTCTGGGTGTAAAGCAAAACTGGAACTGCACTACCTGGGCATTTACATGTATGTATTGCTTCTGTTCTCTGCTTACTGTCGACACAATAGACAAGAAAGCAGTAAGTGTGTCACTGACAGGCACACTCTTGTGTGTGCCTTATGAAGTCTGATGGCTTAATCAACTTTGTGCTACAGCTAGAACAATGCAAGAGGGAGGGACCTAGGGACCAGAGCTGTGCACTTTGCAGTGTGAACTCTCAGTCTTTTCCAGAGTTTGAGAATGTGAGTTTCATCTCCAGAGAACAGAGTGTGAGATTGAGGCACTGAGGGCCAAGGCACAGAAGATGTCTTTGACTTCTGCAGCAGACTCTGAACTGCAGAACTAAACGCAGAGCCCTATTTATGAAACTAGACAAGAGTTTTTATGCAGTTGTAAGGAGCAGTGGCACACTTGTGGGAGCAAGCTGTGCCTCATTGCACCCAGCACCCTTTCCCCTTCTGGCAGAACTGAGCCATCAGGTAAATTACTGTGGTTTAACTCCAGCTGGCAGCTAAGCCCCACGCAGCTGCTTGCTAAGTATCCCCATCTGTCATCACTTGGTGGGATGGGGGAGAGAACCAGAAGACAAAAAGGGAAAACACCTGTGGGTTGAGCTAAAGACTGTTTAAAAGGTAAAGCAAAAGCTGCATATACAAGC
The DNA here is from genome assembly GCA_013397555.1 of Urocynchramus pylzowi. Classification (NCBI taxonomy): domain Eukaryota; kingdom Metazoa; phylum Chordata; class Aves; order Passeriformes; family Fringillidae; genus Urocynchramus; species Urocynchramus pylzowi. The sequence continues at coordinate 1,211,288 of VZRH01001692.1, read as the reverse complement.
AAAACAAAACAAGAAATTAATTCACCACTTCCCATGGGCAGGCAGGTATTCAACCATTCCCAGGAAAGCAGCAATCATGTGTGACAGTTACTTGGACAGACAAAATGTAGTAACTAGGGATGTCCTTCCTTCTTCTTTCCCCAACTCTTTCTACTGAGCATGACAACACATGAAAAGGAATATCCCTTGTGTCAGTTTGGGCCGGCTGTCCCGGCTGTGTCCTCTCCCAAATCCTTGTGCACCACCCACAGCCTCCCTGATGGGGTTGAGAAGGAGAAAAGACCTTTACGCTGTGTAAGCTCTGCTCAGCAGTAGCAAAAACATCCCTGTGTTATCACCCTTGTTTTCAGCACAAATCCAGAACACAGCACCATGCTAGCTACTATGAAGAAAAGTAAAGAAAAGTAAATCTATCCCAGTCAAAACCAACACATGCAGTAAGTGATTTTTCTGACCTTTACATGTGTCTGAATTTAGAGACTGTAGCTGCAACAAGAAAGATATATACACATATAAATTTTTAAGAGCCTATCTCATTTGTTGCTGCACAGTAATTTTAGAAAGAGACCTAGGCAGATTGCAACGCAGTCACGTGTGAAGATGGGACAGTGGACTGGATCAATGATTTAATCAAAATGTTTGAGCCTTTTATTGCATTCCAGTGGAGGAAAAATGCTTTTGAGCACCATGTGTTCAACACTTGCAACCAAATAGCAGATGTAATATTTGATTCATTTGCAGCAGACCTTTGGTTACTTTCCAGAAAATGCTTGACTGTTTTTTTGATGAGATCACTGCTAAAGTTGTTGTTGAGGACATATTGTGGTACAGGCTGAATGTTATTCCAGTTCCAGCTTTCTACATTTTCTCCTCTTAAGGAAGAGTAGGCTACAAGTTTTATTATCTTCTAGTGATGTAAGCAGTTAATATTTGAATTATGTGGACTCTAGTGTAGGTAAAACCTACAGGAGACTGATTTGCTCAAGCTACAATTCATAGACCACAGGATAATCTGGAGAGTTTGTGTGTTCTCCAGAGAGAGGCCAGGGGTCTGCATCTTTTGACCCTTGAATCCAATTCTCCATCTTGTATTTTTTGTTTTCTGTAGAAAAATACCTGACCCCAGCTCTGTACCTAGTGCTGACATCAGCAAGAGTTAGGTGTAGATGCTGTGTGCTTCATTTAACTAGGACAGGAAATAGTACATCTTGGCTCCCTCTGTGAATCCTACGCTGGGCTGTATGATCCTCGGAAAAAAAAAGTAGCATCTCTTTCCTTTATCTGTATGAGGCAGTGCATGATTCACATGTGATTAATTTGGGGAAAGGAAATAGGATAAAGTAAAAGTAGGGCAGCAGAAAGTACACAGTAGATGCAAACTCTAATGATTACACAACAAATCCTGTTCAGAGAACATCATATGATATGAAAAAATTAAACTAGGCTGAACAGTGAGTGTTTGAAAAGGCACCTCCTTTTTCTGTGAATTTAATGCAGAAAGTTATATGTGAGTAAAACACAACTCAGATGTGGCCATATATGTCTTATTTTTCTGTGACATTTCTCAATGAAAGGAAAGATTTTTTGTTTCTTTTGAAAATATTTGTTCTGTGAGCTAATGATTTTGCAAAGGTGTTTCCATCTACATTGTTCCTCAGGCAGACGTCCAGGAAGGTGATGTTTTACATTCCCCATTCTTGTCTGGCTTTGATTTTTATCCCAGCAGGGAAATCTGAAGCAAAAAGGGATAAAATTTAGTTCTGCTTAACTGTGGCTGAATGTGCAAAATGCCACAGGTCTATTCAGAGGTAAAATGTGCCACAAAAGTAAAATGTGGTACCTGAAGAATTAGCTCTTCTCTTCCATGTCTCTATAATTCTTTATTCAAGGATTTTTATGTCTTCCCCCACCCCTTCCCTAATTTCTTGGGCATGATATTAGGCAGGATAAGGTATTTGTTGCCATCTGTCTTGTAAAGTCAAGGAATGGGTAACAGCTTATCTTGTCTGTCCTACCTGTGTATTTGTATATATTGAATACATTTACCTAAGACTCCAGAAAAAGTCCAATTTACAGGAAAAAAAGCATCTTTATTGGAACTATACACATACACCTAGATTCAGTAATGTGTGGAAGAAAGTGAAAAGAAGGATTAAAAAGCATGATACTTCTTTACCAAATAGCAGTCGATGCCAGGGACTAACAAGTCAATTTAGTTTCCTGTTGGGGGAGAAAAAAAAAAAAACAATGATTCAGAATCATCATAATTTCTTTTTTTCAGTTATGTTCTCTGGTTCCCAGAGAGAGTTGTTTACACTTTTGGTTGTCCCTTCATGCAAGAATGAATCTCAGTAATCATGATGAGCAAGTCAGCTCCAAGAGTAAGACTGAAGAAACTATGCCTACCTGAACTGCCTAAGCCATTCTCAAACTGAACTCACCTTGCCATTCTTGTAAAGTTCTGTAAGTTTTCTTAGAAACTGAGTTATGTGGAAAAGTTTTGGCCTTTCTGAAATATTTGGCCCAGTTCCAAATCAGAGTGTGGCCAATCATCTCTCTCCTTCATAGGCATAGTCATTACCTATATACTCAGCATCCTAAACATGTGAAAGTCAAAGACACAAATCAAACCACCAGAAAAAAAATATTTTCCTCCCACTTTTTATGTCCTTTTCTTCACATCTTTAAATTACAAAGTCACCACTTCCTGTCTACAATTTTTCCAGAGTTGCATTATTTCTAAAATTCCTTTTTTTTTTCTTTTCCTCTCTTCATTTAGTTTTGCAAATGTTTTCTCCGCCTAGCTTTTCAGAACTCTACCTGATAGAGGAGGCTAAGGAAAGGGAGACACAACTCCAGTTCCTCTGCACAGGATATGTCCCTTCATGGTTGGAGGAGAGCTGCACAATGTTGCTGGTCGAAGGAACATGCTGCAGAATGCACTGGGGTGGGTCATGAATGATGGAATTGCTGAGTGGCTGGAAGGGAAGGGTATAAAACCAAGCAGTGTCAGGAGAAGGCTAAGAAAGGTGACCACAAGTTTAAGTGTCTGAGTAGTAATTTGAAGTTCATAATGTAGAATAGTTTTGCAAACAAAGTGTGAAAAAATTGAAAGCTTTCCTTGTAGAAAAAGAAAGTCACAAAAGTTGGATAGACTTTGCTCTGCAAAGGTGAAGAATGGCACTGAGCTTGCCCATTAAAATATCCATGTTCAGATGTCTCCTTGAGGGTGAGATGTCAAGGCCTCCATTAGAGGTAACAGCAAGCCAGTCAATACAATCCAGGGAAACTTGAGAGCAATTTGGATGACCAGCTGACCTGTCAGTTCCTGTTTTAGAGCAAGCTGAAAGTATAGACTAAATCTCAGGTGACTAGAATGGATGTCATTCTGGATGCAGTATAAGCTTTCAGCCAAACTCTTCTTGCTGTCAACAGAGAACAATCCATCTTGCAGAACTCTTTTATTAGAATCAGTCTGTTGTCCCCTATTTTGGGCTATCTGAATCACTCAAATTAAAGCCTTGATTCTGTTGCTCATCCACTAGCATTCAGTGCAATTTGAGATATCTAAAGGTATCTTGTCTGCTTGCCAGCAACCACACCAGAAAGGCATGTTTTTTTTGTGTCTAATATGTCATATCTGTCAGATCTAGGCTGTTCAAATGGGACTAAATTGCTATGTGTAGAGGGTGGAACTGAGCCTGAAGGTCTAATTTTAAATTATTAATTGAAGTGACTTTCATCCTTAATCCTCACTGTTTTATGACATGGGTGCTGGAATTAGTCATGAAAACTACTTTTTATCTTACTGCTAAAATGTAACTGATTGAATGAATATTTTATCCCTGTGTATATCAACTGAGAAGAGCCCAACACCTTATGTCATAACTAGAGAGATCATCCCTCCAGCGATGGTTTATTACAGGTGGTGTGGTATAGACACAGATTTGGCATAACTGTAAGCAGTTACAGATTTCAGTTTTATTATAGGTTCATGAAAAAGCAGTCCATTGAGTGAAAACAAAGTTGCTATTAACAAAAGGGTCTCAAGAAAATACTCAAGATTTCTTCAACAGTCATAATATATGCACTCAGAAAAAGGTCTTGTTTTGGATTTTTATATATTAATTGATCTTATTATATACCTAATACATGTAGAGGTATTAAGTGAAAATACTATAGTGTGCTTTTATTGTATTTTCTGTAGAGTAGATTCTGCATTCTGGTGTATGCAGCAAAAAATGAACCCCTAAGAATCTGTGTGCACCACTGTTCTAGAATACCCCTTGGTTTTCACTATGACATAAATGAAAATGTTCAATTTCAGTGTGCTAGAAAAAGATATTGCAAAATGATGAAAATAAAGTAAAAGTGATCATTATATGTTTTAAATAGAAAGTAATTGCATGGTAACTTTAAAATTACTGTCTCACTCGTGAAATTGAAAACCTCAGATCAGTACTGTTCACAGTGTATGGAATTGGAGATAATTTTTCTTAATATGAGTTAGTTGGGGAGAAAAAAGGCCCAGTTTTAATGGGAAGGACTAATGCCACAACCTCAGTGATTTAGTTGTTGAAAATGACACTGGCAATGGGTCATGTTCATTATGACATTCTTTAGACATGGTATTCAGATCAATGGGAGTTCAAAAATTCCCATTGAAGAAATGAAAAACCCCACACTTGCATCACACAGAAAATACAAATTTCCTTAATAAATTAGTTTGCTCCAGGCCATGTTAGGCCAAGGAAATCTTAAGCATATTACTCTGCCTGCTGTTCCATATTAGTATTTTATCATGTTGTTTAGTCTGAAACATAACTAATTTAGCAGAGATATAACACATTATTTCTCCACCAGACATCTCAGACAATAAAAACAAAGGTGTTTGGGAGTCTTCTCTGTGACAGTTTCAAATAAAGCTGCAGTGACTATAGGTCTGAGAAGGAAATGCATTACAGAGATAAGCAAATTAAGTTCCTCACATTATTAAGATACTTACATTAGTGAATACTCACATTAGTGAATGTATTACACATTAGTGAATAACAAGGGCAACTAGGAGAGAGTACTAAGAGCCCAAACTACAGACTTGTTCAATTTTTGTTTTATTCTATGAACAGTTCATCAGATATCAGAAAACACAATACAGTCTATTTTGATTTAGAAATGATTGTGCACTTTTGTATATTTCACAGTGGGTGAAATATATTACTTCCAAAAAAAAAATCATTACTTCTGTTAATGACAATGAAAATAAGCTATATAACTGTTTACTTTCAGCAGAATAATAAACATTTTTTCTTCAAAGTATGCAGAACAAGACTTGGTCAAAAGAGAAAAGAAGACTAGTGTTTTTAATTAAACCATAACTTGGAAATCACCCAAAGATGACACATAATAATTGACAGAAGTTATGATACAACAAGCCAAGGAGTAACACAAAAGGTTGGCACATCCAGGTGTGAATTGTATGGAGTTTTTTTTCTGTGCTAAAAGAATATTCCTCCAGAAAGTGTTCAGAAAAAAGTGTTTTAAAAGACCCTCATTAAGATAATGAGGGACATGCCTCATTATTATATATTCTATCTTTCTGTCTCCTTGTCCCAGTCTCTTCAATCAGACTGTCACAACATTTTCATAACTTTGTCATTATCATACACAAGTGGAATATCAAAGATGAAAGAAGGGATAAAAATTAGATGGCTGCAGAGTATGCATGTCATTTGGTCATGTCAGTAGCTGCTAATTATCCCATGCCTTATCACTATATAGTACAAGCCATACATACAGCCAGCAATGAGCTATTCATTGAGTATTCTGTTAAAATTAACTGTGGCATCTTAAACCACAAAAGCAACCAGTTTGAGACAAGAATATTGTCAATAATTAGGTCTTTTCACCACTCTAATTACTTACCTGAACTGGTAACTACCCAGAATACTATCAGCCACATCTTACACAGCCTATTTTTTTCAGCACTTCTCTCAGTTTGGTCCTGCATGACAACATATAAGTGTATTGAATATAGATATCTTCTGCTGACTAGGTTCTCCTTTATCAATTTTTTAAAAACATTTGCATAATTTTTGGTAAGCTTTGAAGTGTTTGATCTCTGCTCTCTCCTGAAAAAGGGAAGTCTGAGATTGTATGGAGTCATTTTCTTTTATCAGAAGAGATCATGAAAATAGAGAGATTTAAAGTTTATTAAATTATAAAATAGGAATTTGTACCTTAAAAAAAAAAGTGAGGGAATTTAAGGTGTCATTAGAATTGAATAATCTGGTCCATACTGACATAACTGAAAGAGTGTGGAGAATAGAAATACAGACACACCTAATCATTCTTATGAAGACCCTACTGGCAAAATAACCAGGCTTTTAAAATTACCATGGACAGGGTAGTTGTTTTTATGTGATTTATAATGTCTTAGAATATCACTGTGCTTATACTCCACGTGGTTGTGCTGAAGAAGGATCAGGGAGTCATGTACCGACCTCCTGCCTCCAAATACCTCCAGAGTTCTGGCAAGCACTTTTTTTCTTTCCATCTAGCACCTCTTCACGTGTGAGTAAAACTGAACAAAACATTTCTGATGATATTTCCTTTGGGCAACACTAGCTCTGTAGAGGGAAAAAATTTTGATAAACTGTGCCAATTGTGTCAGATCTCTGAGAGGGGTTAGTATCTGGAAACAAGGACCTGGCAGCCCAAAATTCTCCATCTCCTCAGCAGCTGTGGTGCCAAGGGACCACCCAGGCAGCCACAAGCATGTTTTGGATTTTCCCAAACTCTAATTTTTAAAATTTATGTTATGTATCCAATTCCTATATGTTTTGATCTTTGAATGCAGATTTTAAATTTTTTTTCTCAAGGAAAGCCTGCACTGACTGAAGTTGAGGAGCTGCTGGGTTGAACATGAGAACTCGCAGATAGCTGCCATTGAGTCGTTCCTGCGCAGTGCTGGGGACGCTGAAAGCCTGTCACATGAGGGAACTGCTGTTCTGTGGCAGGCTTTCAATATTGAAATCCAGCCAGAAACTGTACAATACTTCTGCATCAAAGAATGTCCTACCTTTTCCACTGTATTACAAAAAAAATCCTCCAGTCACAAAACCTCTCATCTCACCTTTTTCATTATGATTCTCTCAGCAAAAAATATTAATATCAGAATCTTTTGGATAGAATGGGGACTCTTTTTTCCCCTCCCTGTTAACATGACATGTTCTACCTCACAAATACAGGCACAATAGTCTCAAAATATTGACAAGCAGGTTGTAAATAATGAGCAAAATCACCACCCTACCCTACTAAAACCCTTTCTGGACAGTTTTAGTGGGGTGGGGATGCATTTATAAGGGAAATGTGACTGGAACAGTCGTGCACGTGCAGGCCCTCTGCTCTTGAAGGGCTTCTGTGCCAGTAGGACAGTGGTGAGTTCATTTTTTACCCTTAAAGAGCAGTTTTACTAAGAACTGAGGCAAAACCAAATGCCATAAAGGTTCAGAATAAATTACCAGCAGACAGAAAGCCTTAACAAAGGTAATATTTGCTTCCTTTCATGAGTGGGCTGTGAGGATGTGAGAGTTGAGCTTCCTGGCTCTGATTTGCTTCTCATGGCGGAGCAAGGGGAGTGTTGGAGTGCTGTTTAGAAGATTATCTGAGGTAAATGCAATCATGAACTAATTACTCAGATTGTATCCCCTAATAATTGGGTTTTCATTTGATACTGGGTGTCACAGCTCCCACTGAAGTTGGGGAAAAGGCACTCTTTGAGTTCAGCTGCTGTTGGATAAGACTGTGTAGGTGTAGTGCGCTGGCACCTATTTCAGCTGTCAAAAATTTCAGCCCCTGCCATACAAGTGACAGCAGATAAAGCAGGATTTAAAAACTGAAAAGGCATCTTGGTTTGAAAGACAGGCGTCTGCTAGGGAAGGCAGGAGTCTCCCTTGGAATAGAGAATGTAAACCCCCTCCCTCCAAATTTTATAATTCTGAAATTAGGGGGCTCTCAGGCGAAGATATGGGGATAGGAATAACAGTTTTTTCCTGGTACGTACAGCAGGGCAGACGCACAGCAGCAGCTGCAGCGTTAACCCCGAGCAGGGCCGGGGCCCAGTCCCGCCCTGCGGCCGCGGCACGCTCCCTCAGCGGCACTTCCGGGCACGGCCGGCGGGGGCGCTGCTGGCTCCCGGCGGGCAGGGCCGGGGCGGTGATTCCCCCGCGGCTGCAGGGGGCGCTG
>VZRH01001692.1:1185896-1203037 GCA_013397555.1 Urocynchramus pylzowi | reverse complement strand
CCCTTGGAAACAGCAGGATGGAACAGCAGGGTTGAGCAGAAATCCCAGGGCCGTGGACGAGATGTATGGGAAGCTCCGCGGCAATAGGGGGAAGCTGCGGCAGGTCCCAGCAGGGCGGGGGGAGGCAGGGCCCCGCAGCAGAAGACAGGCAGCTCCCAGCTGGGTTATGGCGGTGGCAGCGGGTTCCTTTCCCCAGGCCGCAGGTCCGACCGTCCTCCTCCGAGGCCCAGAGGGACAGAGCGTCCCCAGCCCTCCTCTTTTCCCTGCCTCTATTCTCATCACTGTATCTCTGTCACCCCCTCAGAGGACCTCCCAAAAACCAAAGGAGTTCCCCTCCCCGCCGCTGTCTCAAGCACCCCGTCATCAGTGCTTCTTGAAAAAATTCCACAAGTAACAAGGAAAGAAAAGGAAAGAAAAGCCCAACCCCCAACAGAAGGAAACTTAAATATGTTTCAACATTTGCTGCATTTGGAAGCTGAAATGCTGCCAGCAATGTGATGTGTGTTTTCATATGCTGTACAAGCTTACATTTTTGTTTGTTTTTCACAATAGAACAATAATCAACAGACTGTGGCCTTAGACTGGGGCTCTGACAATTCTTTCTGCTTCCACTTTATGATCATATGGAGCTCTGGCTTTGCGCATTTGGTATTTTATTCTTATCACAGCATAATTATTCAGATATTGGTCTGAGAACCATCAGTAGTAATGCATTCTGCCATTCATGATCCTGTGGCTTTGCCTAATTTCTCCTCTCTCTTCTACTTGCTATTAAAATGGTGGTAGTCTGTGACCACTGACCCATTGTTCTGGGAACTACATGCAAATGCACATATATCTTGTCATGTGTCTGGTTATAAACAGTGCAGGCACACAAACATATGCACCTAAGGTTTCACAATGAAACTATGAGTTGAAAAAGCTGATGGTTGCAGTGAAGAGATGGACAAAGTGCAGTGACACATTTATTACCTTCTTTTTCAATCCAGTGGAGAGAAAAAAGAGTCTAGCTGTTTTGTTTATAGGCAGCTATGGTGTCTTTCAAAGAGGTACAACTATCGTCTGCTGTTTTGCAGAAAAAATTAGGAAGCCAATTTAATTACCATAAGCTTGTAAACCCTGAATCCAGGGGCAGACATTGTGAAGTTTCACACAAAATAGTAGAGGCTTAGTTTAGAGTCAGGCAGAAATATCAACATACTGATCACAAGCAATAAGTTTAATAGAGCAGACAGTTAGATGAACTTAGAATCATATAATAGAATAGTTTGGGTTGGAAAGGACCTTTTGGAGGTCACCTAGGCCAGCTTCCCTGCAGTGAGCAGGGACATCTTCAAGCAGACATCTTCTGTTGCTCAGAGCCCTGTCCTACATGAACTTGAATTTTCCAGGGCAATGGGGCATCCACCACCTCTCTGGCAACTTGTGCCAGCATTTTACTACCCTTGTAAAAGGTTAGTTCCTTCTATATATTCTAAAACTACTCTCTTTTAGTTTAAAACTCTATCCCCTGTGCTGTCACTACAGGCCCTACTAAAAGTTTGACTCCATCTGTCTTATAAACTCCCTTCAGTTAGGGAAAATCTATAAAAAAAGTCTTGCTAGAGCCTTCTCCAGGCTGCTCTGTCTTCACAGCAGAGATGCTTGTCCCTCTGATCATCTCTGTGGCCCTCCCCTGGTCTCACTCAAACAGGTCAATGTCCTTCCTATGCTGAGGACCCCATACCTGGATGCAGCACTGCAGGTGGGGTCTCACAAAAGCAGGGTCAGGATCACCTCCCTTGTCCTGCTGGGCAGGCTGCTTTTGATGCAGCCCAAGACTTGAATGACTTTCTGGGCTGCAAGTGCACATGGCTGGCTCATGTCCAGCCTCTCATCCACCAGCACCTCCAGTCCTTCTCAGCAGGGCTGATCTTGCTCTGTTCTTCCCCCAGCCTCTTTTGATGCCAAGGGTCGCCCTGGCGCAGCACCTTGCACTTGGGCTTGTTGGATCTCATGAGGTTCCTGTGACTCACTACTGGAGCTTGTCCAGGTCCCTCAGGATGGCATCCTGTCCCTCAGGCATATCAACCACACAACACAGCTTTCTACTGTCCTTCTCTGTAAAACAAAGGGAGGGAAAATGCATAACTAAGATGACATTAGCTCCTGAATTTAGAATTACTTCGCTAAAACTGTCCTTGTTTTGAAAATGTAGAGTCTCCTGTATAATAAACTTTCTCAATTTGCGTGCAGAATAAATTGACCTGTTTGCCCCCCAGGAAAATGAGTGTAATTGTCTGTACACAACATTTGGCAGCTCCTGGTCTATCAAATGTGAGGGAGTGACAGTGGCACACTGTGATACTGGCTCTTCAAAATACCGTGTGCCTTTGAACTACTGCAGTCCTTACACTGAAAGATGTGTAGAGGCATGCTTCTAACCAAAACCTGTCTGTAAGAAAAGAAGGAAAGCAGGTGGGTAATCTGGTGATAAATGTATTGTGTGTGTTTCTATTGTATCTGTATATGCATGTGGAGTTCCAAAATGAGCAGTGGCTAAAATTTTTTGTGAAAAAGTAATTGCCTCAGGGCTATCAACACATTTGCTTTTATTTCCTTAATTATAGTACCTTGCAACTGCCATTGCTTTAGGGTTAAGTTTCCCACTCCCTCTTTAATATTTTGAATTTTTAACTACACAGAAATTATGGAAATCTTTATCTGGGAGAAGGGAAGTACTTTAGAAGGACTCAGAAATTAATTTTATGGAAAAAACCCCAAACAAACAAGCAGACCCTCCCCCCTCCTCCCCCAACAATTACAAAAAAAAAATTAAAGGTCTAAATATGAGGGTTAACTGGAACTGGAATTGGTAACCTGGATATTATTTATGAAAATTCTGTTGTGTTTTTATTTCTGTCTGGAACAAACATGGAAAGGATTAGAAATATCAGAGAAATGGGACGCCTGCCAGCTGGGAATTTATAAGGAACAACATTTTATTGTACTCACACAGCTTTCCTTCAGTCTTCTGAATTATGTTTAGAGACAGATTGATTTAGAATACATTCTTTAGAACCTGAGGGTAGGAAGCTTATTTCATTTTGCCAAAAAATGTTGTATGTGTGGGAAGAAGAGGGGAATCTTGTAAAGTGGGGAGACGAGTGTATTGTACACAAGGACCACCCTTCAGTGAATGAAAAAGCAAAAGTTTAAAGCCTTTCAGGTCTTTCTTAGGCAGGGTATGGAGCTGTCAGCATTGTCAGTACAATTTATTCACACTGTTCCAGTGCTTATGAAAGCTACTCAGCAGCCTGATCTATAAGTGATTGAACAGAACAATACTCTGGAGCTTTGAGTACAAATAAAAAGCCACTATTTCAGGCTCCATGCATCACAACTAGTGCTTTCTAGGAACACTGCCAGTCTAAATAAAACGCAATCTTGCTGTAATTTTATACAACACTTGAAAAGAAGACTAAGGCAGTGCCCTTCATGAATGCTGCTCTACCACATTTTTCCATAACCAAGTGATAATTTGACTTGATGATATGCATGCCAGATTTAATTGTGCTTTCATATTCTGCTTTCCATCAACTATTACACTTGTCTTTGTTAGCTGATTATGATACAGAATTTCACTTTATTATGCCAGGATTTCCTGATGCCTCATTTACTCAATTGAGTTGAAAAACTAACATCTAGCTGAGATGTTTGATCCATTATGCATGTGAGGAGTGTATGTGCTGTACAAAACACATTTCATTCATCAGGTCTGGCCATTCTTCTCAGCATAAACCTGAAGTGCAAATGCTGTTCAAGTCTGAAACTAAGACACCGGTGCCAATCCTTTTATCTCTGTTGGGTCCTTATAACACTCTCACTTGAGGTGAGGCTGGAAGTAGCCATGGAGGGCAAATCCTTAGTCCTCATTCACCTGAGAACAACTCACTGTAATGCACACAACTTACTGTTTGTGTGGCACCTTTCTGTTCAAAGGAGCTCTAGCAGAAAAAATTTAGCAGACTATTCAGTGGATACAAACTTAGCTGATGACATGCAAAAGTCTGACAATTAATGAATGTAATATATCTTCGAAGATGTACATTTGAATGCAGCTGTGGCAGTTATTTTTAATTCAGTTGGTAACACAAAGACGTGTATGCTTAGATACTTTTCTATTAAATTTAATGAAAGATTTCATGAGTAGAGGCTTTGTGAAATTATCAAAATTTTGTTCATTTACATTTTATATGATCAAGACTTAAAATTTTGTGACTGTCTTGTAAACATGCTTTTCCACTGTTAGAGATTAGCGTATCTCTATATCTCTATATCTCTATATCTATATCTATATCTATATCTATATCTATATTAGAGAATAGCGTATCTCTTTAGAAAAATATTGTAATTGCAGTTTCTTGGAAATTCCTAATTTTGTTGGAAATTCCTAATTGACAGGGGTCTAACCTGTCATATATATTCTTGCCCCAAATATATTGTGGCAATATATCTTGCCCCACATACAGGCCTTCAAAATAATTAGTTTAGTCTGTAAAATAATTTGTGATCATACATTGATAAACGAAACACATTTTTAAACTGTTCTTTCAAATTGCAATCCCTAGTGTTAAAAAATAATGGTACTGACTCAAAATTTATGACCTGAAAACAAACAAATTGAAGACCATTTTTTATTTAACTTTTGTTTTGATCATTTAAATTTCATATTTCCAGGAATTTTTTTTTCTGAAACTGCAAACGTGGATGATTTTTATTTTAACAGAACAAAGGTGTCAAGAGATATTCATAATAACATGACTTCAGAAGGAAAAACAACAATTCTCATGAGACTAAGATATAGTAGTGAAAATTTGCACTGTTGCAATCTTCAAAAAGGCTGCTTTTTATTAAGATGCTGAAATAACTCTTTAACTGTAGCAGGAATCTAGTTTTCTCTGTAAACCAGATTAAGCTGAAATTGGCTTCCATTAAATAAGTAATGAGCATCAAGACTTACTGACACGAGCATTAATATTTTGCTGAGGTAAAGCCAAAGTCTACATTTATTTTAAAGGACCCTAAATCTTCAGTTTCCCACATTAAGTTAGTAAATGTCATATATTAATTACCTTAATTTATCTTATTACTACCAAGACTAACTGAAAAGAAAATATACTGCATAGTGAAATAAGGTATTAAACTACTTCACAAACATTGAGCAACAGTGAAGTAAATAGTCTTTGTGAAAAAAATAGTCTTTGAAAAAACTAAGCACTGGTGCTCCCTGAGCTTGACAGCTGTTATCTGTTCCTAAAAGTGCACTTCTTTATGTTAACTCTGATGCAGTGCTGGTGACATGGTGTTTCCCAGGTCACCAGGAACGCAGCCTGCACGCTGTAATCGTCAGCAACACTTTGTGTATGCCAAGAGAAAGGCAATGGAACCTATGGCAGGGTCTCGTTTTGCTCATGGGGGAATCCAGACTGTGCACCAAGTAGAGTAAAGAATGTAATTCTTAATTCTTCTTTAAATGGATATTTAAAATTCTTCTGAAGTATACCCATTGTTCTCATTGTTTGTAAAGGGAGCCCAGAATAGCTCCCTTTACCCTTCTGGATCGTTTCAGAAGCCACTATTTCTGTAAGCAGATGTATGAAGAAGATGAATGCCCCTCTAGGTCTTCCTGTTATCAAGTTGCCCATAAGCTAGCTCAGCTAATATTGACCTGACATGGCTGGGCTAGGACACCAGCCAGTCTGCTGTATTGTTTAGTGGTCTACTGTCAAAATAGGAATTCTCATGAATTTATATAGTGATTAAAATTTACTGAAAAAAGTAATTAGAAGAGAAAATGTATTGGATGCCTTTTGAACCTTCTGCCCCAAACTAATAATGGGCAAATAAATGATTTCTGATTAAAAAGCCTGCAAAAATTGGCATAATAATGTAAAAATTTCTCTCCCTCCTATTTTTTAAAGAGAAAAAAATTAATTATGGTTGAATTTTAACTGACTTATTTTATCCTACAGCATGAAAATAGCTGAATAGAAGCTACTGTGTTGTAAAAATGTCTAGATTCCATTTTTGTGAAAATAAAAAAGCTGTTTAGTATGTTGTGATAATAAGGAAAAGAATGGGAAATATGATGTGACAAGAGACATTTTGTTTTCATTGCAATGAAATTCTTAAAAATAGAAGAACCTTATGGTGATTTCACCTAGTTTATCTGCACACTATTATAGATGTCTATTATTTCACTAGCTTCTTTAGCTGTAGTTTCCACTGCTTATATATTATCTCATTACTAGGACCAAGATCTGCTTCTTTGCTTCTTTCCTCTCTCTTTCTTCCTCAGTGATGTAAAAAACAAATACAGGGCATAAGTAATATGAATCATTTAGTTACAGAAGCTATGAAAAGTGTAGATAATGAATTTCATAGCAAGTCTTAGGCCTTGGAGACTGCATGAAAACAGGTCTGATTGATAGGCTTCACAGAAGGTGACATTTTGAGGTGATGGAAATTTTACCAATGACTGTTGATAACAGGTCCATATTTCCTATGGGAATATAGAGGTTTATAGCAATGTTAGTGGAGGATTGTCTAAGTTTCACCACTATTGCGAAAACTGTACATACTGCAAAGGGTTATGCTATAAACTGAAAGTGACCTGAGAGCACCCTCTGAAGAAGCACAGTTGATAGGAAGGAGGGCTGCATTGCAGGCTTTACTCAAACTACTGATGTTTGAGTAAGCTGACTCATGACATCCTTTTACTCTGTGAAGCTGGTTACATCTGTTTGAACACCTGTCCAAAGCAGTTGGAGAGGAACCCTTTCTATTCCTGGAAAAAGGGGTGTGTTTTGCCCCACTAACCACATGCTTTGTGCTTTGTGGTTGATATAATCTTTCACATGTGTGTTTCCTTCTTTGTCATGTAATATTCTCCTCTATAGTAGAAAAGATTTTGAAACCTGCAGAAGTATGTGAGAATACTGTGTATTTCCAATCCTGCACAATTTGTTTTGGAAAAGTATAGAAAAAGGAGAAAGAGGTTTGAAATGAGAAGCAACCTGAGGATAATAACAAGTAATAAAAATTGCTGAGACGTGGTGTTGAAAGGAGGGAATTGAAAACTGTGGTGAAAGGAGACACGATGGCATCTTGGTGTGGGGCAAGAAAAAGTATTTGGAAATCTTTCCTTGCTGAGAGTGCCAAAAATGGTTTTGAGAAAAAAAGAGATTTTTAAGTTGTCTCCATCAGGAAGAAAGACTTTCAAGAAGACTTTGAAGAAGACACTATGACACTATGTTTTGATTTGTTTGCTTGAAAGTATGTAGATGATTCAGGTAAACGTGGTTGACAAGACTAAAAAGAAAGATCATGAAAATCAGGAAAGGGCTGAGGCATAAACTTAGGAGTATTTGTAATACCTTTTTCAGATGTTACTCAGGGACTGGCTTAGGGTAAACTATACTATAGGCTGTACTCCTGTACTACAGGAGGGGAGTTTATTGTTAAAAGGTGATTAAAAGCATTCTATGCTCTCAAAATTCAGAGGAGCTGTCTAAGCAAAATGACTGAGAATATGGTTGAAGGTGACTGTTTCTCATCAAACACTCATCTTAGGAGGCCATGGCTCTTAAAGTCATCAGACTAGGACTTTGAATAATAAAATATTCCAGGAGAAGAGAGAAAAAAGTGTTGCAGACGGTCACACAAACTAATATGGAATAAAAAGGAATGTACTAAGATAGGTGTGGTTTAATAGGGCCTGTCTACTGACTGACGTGAGAATTACAGAGGAGCTGAATAGTGTTTATTATAACATATAAGTGTTTCTTATAACATAAAAATATATGGACTATTCAATGCAATTATAAGCCAGCAAGCCTAAAATAAAGGAAAATAAGCATTTCTCCCCATAACATGTAATTAAAAAAACCAAAACTTGTCACTACAATGTGTTGTGATAGAATACAAACTGATTAAAAAGGGCATTAGGCAAATTTATGGAATAAATCTTGGTCACAGAAGTCTAATTGAAGTGTTCAGCTCAGGAACTCATAAACTTCTGATTTCTAGAAACTGAGTTAAGTGAGTCAAAGCTGTATTCACTACCTATGTGGTTTCTGTTTATCTTTTCATGTGAATCTGCCACTGGCTACTATCAGAAACAAGATATTGGAGTAAGCAGAAAATTTAGTCTTAAATAACAGAAAACTCAGTATATCCTAAACTAAAAATGATAGACTACTTTTCTCAAAACAGAACACCTACAAAAACAGAAACAGAAAACTCTTAGAGATGAAACAAATGGCTTTTTTTTCAACAAGAGGAGTTGAGTGTAAAACCATTTAAGTTGAGTATCCCTTTCGTAAGAATATTATAGTAAATGTTACTGACCTGCCAGGATATAATTTTCTTCCTTGTCTGAATTTAGAAACATTAAAGCTGAAATAATTAATCAGTTAAAATATTTTCTATGGATTTATTCTCTGATGAGAAGAGAGAAATAGATTTCTTTTGACTGTTAGAAAAATACCAGTCTAGTGAGATGGGTAGCAAAAAGTGACCATCTGTCACATGTTATTTTAGTGTTAACCTCAGCCTCATAAAATGGGGCCCTCCCAACCCTCTTGTGGTCGTGTAAAGCTATTTCAATTCTATTCACACCCTCTGGGCATCAGTGTGATTTGGAAACCTAATAAAGTAAGTCATCAAAGAACAACCCATGTGTCCAGAATTTGTATTACTACACTATGGGGAGCCCAAGTGGTGCTATCCTTTAAGCCATATGTCTTCTAAAGCTTCATTTAATGACATAGAAATCAATGTGATTTTGGAGAAAAGCACCCAAAAAGTTGAAGCAAGAAATACTACACAGGATGCTGACTCTGCACTAAAGTACTTCTTCCAGAGGAGCAGAAATGTACTGGAAAGCTCTGAGGTCCAGGTGTTCCATCTTCTTGAATCAGAGGAATCAGCCACTGTCCATTATTTATGAATTCAAGAATGCAAAAATGAAACAAGGCTTTTCCCCCCCTGACCCACATTTAAAGTTATTTCTGGAAGGAGAAAAATAAAAAAAAAAAGAGAAAAATTAACTTCTGCATTTTGGTGTGATAGTTAAAAGAGTCTTTGCCCGTTACCTTCATAGGATATATTTGGAAAGCCTCTTAATACAAAATTTGACTTGACAAGAAGAGACCTGAGAAAATCCTGTGCTGCAGACAGTAGTTATTTCATGTCAACACATAGACTTAGACTTCCTTGATTGCCATGGGAACCTAGTCATTTTAACAAACTACAATAATTATTTTCATCCTGAACTAGCAGTTTAATAGAGATTAGATGAATTACATGCTGAAGAGGTTAATTTTCCTTCATCAGCTGTAATGGGAATATATGATGACTAGCTAAGATGCAGCTGTGTGTATTCTAGATGTGTAAGCATATATGAGATGAATCTTTCATACATTGTTCTCCATCTTTCCATGCACCTCCTGGAGAAGGTGAAGTCTTGTGGAACTGCATAAGGATTCGACATGAAAGTCTCTTCTTGATCATGAACCCAGTCAATAATAGGTTTAAAGATACATCTGGTAACAGAAGCAAGATTATTTTGGATGATCAGCACTCTCATTTTCTATGATCAGTGAAATATTAAAAACTTTAACATTTGGGAGGCTCTTTCTCCTTCTGGAATGCTTCATCAGCCACAATTACTATAAGTAAGAAAACTGTTCAGTTCTTTTAAGGGTCTTAATACCTAAGAACCTCCACATCATTTCATTATGTGACAAGAGTCACTGGATGATAAAGGGATCCAGATTCATGAGAAGTTCACCTGTAACAATGATGACAGACATATCAGTACATACAAACTGTCCAGGTCTCGAATGATCCTTCAAATTAATTCCTGTGGATTTAAAGATGAACACAAATCCAATTAATAGGTAAATAAGCCTTCAACATGCCCTTTAATTCAGTATTATTCTGAATTAGGCTTTAGAATATTGTTCCACTTTCATTACAAATTCAGCTTGTAAATCTTTAATGAAAACTCATGCATTCTTCAGAATGACATTATTATACTTACACTTTTTGAATACACTCATTTATATAAAAGATCTAATTCCCAAGGAGAGTGTCGTAGCTCTTTCATTCCATTTATATGGTACACAAACATTTCTGAAGCAATATATTCTCAATTTTCCTCATAAATATTAAAGGTGAATGTTGAGTGAAGCTAGAGCTGAGTCAGCATTTGTTAACTTTTGTTTGAACTCTCACAGACTGGCAGGTTTAACAGTGATTGGAGTAGGAGTTTACATATCCAGATTTATAGGCTCTTTTCACTAATATTTTCTTAATTATTTTTGTCTTTGACATAGAAATAAAATTATGTAGCCTCTTAGGACCTACAAAAGGCAGACAGAAACAAACCCTCCCAGTTCCTTAGCTTTCAACTATAAGAAAGCCATGTGAGGGAACCTTAAGATAGTGCTGAGTTTAAGTGTTGATTCTAACTGGAGTTCATAATTTTATATCCTTCTTTGATCTTATGTTCATTTAACATAGAGATTTTTAATATGTGGTCTGAGGATGAGGTCAGGATCTTCTTGCTGAAGAACTTCTGTGGTGCCAAGATTTCTGTAGTCTCTGCAGAGGAAATCTAAGCAAACCTTTCAAAAGTTCTGGTTCATTACGTACATACAACTTTAGGGCAAATTAAGTGTCTATGTTAAATGAATGGATCCTATCTTTGAAGTTTATGTCATTTAAAGACTTTGACAATACTGCTAAAAAAACTTTCTTGTTATTGAAATGCCAAGTCACTTCAAAAATAAGGAAAATTCTTTTCAGTGCTGTGGGAGATTTAAAAATCCCTAAAATATCTTCTAGTATATAAAATAATTAATTTGAAACACAAAAACATCAAAAACATTTTCTGAGAATAAAAATAGCTGTTTTCAAAATTACATGAAATGGCACTTCTTTATGAANTATTTGGAAATTTTTTTTTTTTTTTTTTTTTTGTGTGAAAAATGTTTTAATCTCTTTTCCAAAAGGTTTAGTTATTCATTCTGATCACCTGATTTTCTGATGATTGATACTGATATTCAAAGTAGGATAAGTAGTTGAAGAAGAAAACACTATGAAACTTCTTGCCCAAGATGGGGAAAGGTTGTGGCATTAGTTTTGTTACTTGTAGTTGGAACCAAGACATTTTTTTGTAATTAAAACAAAGAAAACTAGGAAACATGTATGCCTGTGGTGGTCCTGTTGGTTTCATGCCAGAAAACTCATAGTGAGATGGGGCAAACAATGAAGCTCTGCCTGAACCTTCTCTTCTAAGCATCATGATTCCTGAGACCATAAACTCTGAACATGTCACAATCAAAGCAGTTGACATACAATATATCCTGGGTATTTTATCCCTCTCCCTGTGGAGGCAGATTACCAGGAGCTGATAGAAAGCCGAGTGAAGTCAATATGGATCTTTTAAATGACATCTATAGGCTTGGAATGGGTTCTTACTTCAAACCCTTTGTAGCTCAGAGGAAAGTGTTTACACTTTATCATCACTAACATGTCACAAGTTTGAAAATAGCATTTGCTCAGAACAAGATCTTCTGTGTAATAAATCAGAAAATGTGTTTATATTTTGGGGGAAATTCACAGGCTGGAAGAGGGAAAAAAGTATTTTGCCAGTAGATGGAATTTTTGGTTAAGGGAGGTTTTTGGACTATCAAAATCAATCTGGTGGAAGTGACTAGCACAAGTGGAGCAGGAAATAGAATGAAATATACTATGGCATATTCAAATTATGTTTGAGAAACTTGTTTATTCCAACAGCATTATCTTTGAGTGCTGTGACTTCTGCCAGTCAGAAATGATCAATACTCTAGATTATAGCAATCCATTTTGGTACAGATAATAATATTAATCTATACTTAGATAATGTAGAGATAATGTAATTGTAACTAGAATAACATTTATGTATAAAAGTTAGATAAATCCTGCGTAATATGTCAGAGTGTAAGAGTGTAATAGAAGATTTTAGGACCCTGACAAGTGAGACTGCCACTGGCTTTGGAAGGCTAATCCACAGGCTTTCAGCTTGATCTCATCTGTGAGCTTTTCTATAACTGTTCAAGCAAGACAGTCAACCAACTGTGACCCACTGGGTGCTCCAAAGACTCATATGTTACACAAAAGATGTGCAAATTTTAACACAGTCTTAAAATGGTCTCCAGGGTTTAATCATAATAGCAGTACAGGAAGCAACAGTCTCTGCTCTGGTTTTTCAAATCTCCTTAAATCTCTTTCTGTAGTCTGCAGTATATGGCCAACACAATGTAATTTATATGGCTGCACTGCCAACCAAAATCAGGAGGGAACTCTATTTATTATAGGAGGAATTCCTTCAACCACCTTTAGATGCTGCAAGCAGTGCTGGATAGATGCCCTTAAATATGATTAAGTTCCTTATAATTTCAAATTGATATGCACTGTTTCTTAGATAAAAAATATACAGAAATTAAGTTATAGAAAGAAGTGCCTAAGATAAGAAGAGTGTTCTAGTTTTTGTTCAGAGGAAGCTGAGAAAATTCCCTATCTAAATTCAGGGATTAGAAGTAGGTAGTTAATAATTCTAATTTTTGCAGCTTTTTTTTTTTTTTTTTTTATTAACCATTCTGCATTTAATTAAGCTCTGTTGCTTTAAAAAGATATTTTAAAATTTCATTATAATTTAAAGTAGACAGCTATATCTCTGTAATTGTATGAAATTGTGAGTGGGTGAACAAAAGCTTAATGTTGTTTTGGGGGAAGCAAGCCAAATGTAAATTTATCCCTGCAGCTGATTCCTCAAGGGCATTGGCACGTGCCACTGTGTATAGCAAAAGGAACATGACCCACCTAATGCATGCATGATCTCCATAATGGAAAAGAAAAAAGACTAAGGTCTATTGAGGTCTAATAGAGGGCAGGGACCAGAATTTTGAGCAGATGGTATTCAGGGGCCCACCGGCTGCTTGAAAGCCAGGGAGTGGAGAGAATAGGCAGATAGTAATTAGCAGAAGGTGATAAAAAAAAAAGGGCAGCCAGGATCCCCCAAACATCTGTTTAAAAGAATAAAGAGCCTGGTCTGACCCTGAGCCTTAATGATCTTAAAGGATACAATTTAATTGCTTGGGAAAAAAAATGCACACACACAACACTGAGCTGCAGTGAATCCTGTTTTGAGAGCATTGCAGGAGTTTGAGTAATTATTAATTTGGTGTATTTGTTTTAGAAAGATTATATACAGCATTAAGTCAATAAATGAAGTAGTTATAATAAAAATGTCTTTTCTAGGAATCAGCAGGCTCTTAACAAAAATTTGAATTTCAGATAGCTTATAAATGAATATTACTTGCACTGCATTCTAAAATGGCTATTTTGACTTCTTGTCTAGCCATATTATATGGCTACATCTGTCTTTTTTCCTGTGTTTTTTTCCTTTTATGTTTTACATAGAAAGAACCTAGATCCTTAGTTTGTTTATTTGAAGTATTTTGACCTCTGTAGATAGCTACCAATTACAGCACCAGAGACCTGATTGCAGGTGTAGTCATTTGCTGGTGACCAGTTGCTTAAGAATTACTGCTGAATGTGGCCAGGGAAAATGCTGATTCACAATAAGGTTCTCCTGATATTCTCCCCATTTTATTCCAGCAATAGTCGGATACTAAACTCCATGAACAAGGTGTCAGAAAGCAGTGTTTACAAGATAGTTAATTCTTTGTTTTACACTATCTTTGAAAATGTAGCTTATAATAATTTAAAATGGTCTTTTTTTTGCTTTCCTTGCTGTTACCCAGAATGAATAGCTTAATTCAAAGGTATTGAAAAAACCCCAAACCAAAACAACACAGACTTCCCCTTTCCAAACCAATGGTAAGCAGCAGTGCATTGCAGTATAAAGCTGATGATTTTCTGGAAATAAGTGCTTATGTATCACTGTGAATGCATGTGTAAGACCTGATCATATTGGATGTTTTAATTTGCATTCTGGAAATGGGGGTAAAAAGCACTTTCAGAAAAATCACAGGTGACTCTAAATTGTATGGTGCTGCAAACATTAGAAAACAGAAAAAAAAGTCTAAAGGGATCTGAAAGAGATGAGAAACATGAGAAGAAAATAACAGGGTATGCCCTAAGGAGGTTGAAGTGTAGTATGGTTAGTAGATGCAGTGGAGGTGAAGTAATTAAATGTGCATGGTTAAGACAGCTATCATATAAAGCTATTTCCCTGCTCAGCATTATTGAAGTCACCTTAATAATGATAAAAAAAGAGTAAATTTTAAAACAAACATTTCAGAAGTCAGAAATGTATTCAGAAAATCTGCAATAGCATACATGGAAATTAAGGATTAGCAGGACAGCATTTTCAAGATTCCTCATTAAAGCATTGTATTAAAAATATCATTTGCCCCTGTTTCAGAGATGAATGTATATTAAAGGTTGCATACAAAGTTTGCTTCAAAACTCTGGAATATAAAATTTATTTATTTAATCTAAGCTTAGATTTAAACTCAACTTTCACTTGTAAGCACATCGTGAACCCATCAGCATTGTGATCAGTTTACTGTGGATCATTCAAACACATTTTATTTGCTAATTGTTAAATATGGAAACAACCCCCAAAACAATGAAATTCCAGTAGGTTTTAGAAATTGTAAACTGACAGTCTAAATATATTAAGGAAGTGTCTGCAAATATGACCAGCTCCCTTGAAAAGTCTTGACCTGTGCAGTTTCTTTAGGATTATATCTCTAAGTGAATGGAAAAATGTAAATAGATTCTTGGACACACACTGACCTCAGCAAAAGTTAAAAAGACCCCGTGCTCTACAGGACTCTTCTAAATTCAGAGCAGCATCAGATAAGAATGGAAATGTGATTGTGATAATATTATTTTGCTCTGTGATGCATTACTTTTGTAATAAGCTTTCACCACAATCAAAGGAAAATAAATGGGAAATTTAGCAATACAAAATGTTAATGAACTGAGACCCCAGTTTTGCCTTGTCTTTTGTATGGACACATTCCATAGGGTATGCTTTCCTTCTTTCATTTCATTCCAGCTTGGGAAGGAATTCTGCTTGGGAAACTGTAACACAAGAAAAGAGGTGCTATGAAATGGTGTGAGCCACACATTGGTAATTAGGTGCAAGTCAGTCTGACAGACTTTGTAAAAGAACCCACATCAATATAATTTACACTTTCTTGTACTATGCCCCTTGGCTGAGTTAACCATGGACTGAAGTGACAAATATAACAGCATGGGTTTGCACAGCAGTCAGTGCAGGAGTGCATCTGCACAAAATGCAAATTGTTTAAAGTATACACAGTTCTTATTTCTTTTCATTTTTGTTTATTCTTTTGGGAAATTTTAGTAATCTTAAAGGCCTAGAAAAATATTTTTTTCTTTAGAAAATGTAATTTGCGTGTAATTTCTAGGTTGAAAATCCAAGACATAAAAAAAAATACTAGGAATGGTGAAACTTATTAAATTGGGGAATCTGACCACAATGTGTACAATGTACAAGGGCTGGAGGAGAAAACACACCAGCTCCTTTGTGTAAATCCTCTCTGAATTTCTTCTTATTTTATGAAACCTTATTTCCTCCTTATTTTAATTTTTCCTACTAAATTTTCTAAGAATTGTTACATATTTGGCTTGCAGTCCTTAAAAACTCAGGGTTTATAGCATAAACAGAATAAGAACATAAAAATAAAAAAAAAATTATTTGTGACTCTAATGATACTGCATTTATTTGTTCCTATTGCAGTACAACAGTCTAAACATGTTTTTTCACTTGAAAGAATTTACCTAAAGCTTCTGATTTCTCCTGGAATGTGACTTTTTGTGATGTGCTTGTGTTCTTTGTGTGTGAGCCTCACAGGCATATTTTTCACATCCCAGGTGATGGAACTGCAGGCATAATTATTATAAACTTTGTAGTACTTATATAATGATCAACATTTGTGGTGTGAAGCACCTGGAATATATTTTGATAGTTATAAGAATACTTCAAGTGATGAATTGCAAGGCTTTTTTTTTTACAAAATGTAAGAGCCCCTGATTTTTATTTTCCCCTGTATCACTTTTGCAGTGAACACTTACTTTCAAGCCTTTTTCTGGTTGCAAAGCACTGGTAAAGGGCATCGAGGTAAATCTGCTTCAGAGTATCCTAGAACTCTTATTTGTGTAGAAATTCATGTGAAAATGTGGAAATTGCACAGTGGCAAAGGTATACATCTCTGTGGGTGCTGCTCTAGCTGTGGTTGAAACCAGTCCTGTCATCAGGCTGTTGCATGCCATCATCAACTCAGTGTGTCAGTCGGAGGATGTGACCTGGGTTGGAGGGCATGGGGAGGGATGGGGAGAAGTGGGATTGCCCTGAGCTCCAGGGACGTGTTGGCAGCAGACAGGACATGCCTGCCCTGCCACTGGGTGCCTGGGACTGCAGGGGTGAGAGGAGCTGGGCTGAGGCTGGGATGAGGCTGGGCTGCAGGGAGAGGCGTGGCTGAGAGTGGCTCCTTGAGACAGTGGACTTTTCTCAGGGAGAACCCTGGCTCTGCCACCCAGTGTGGATGAGGAAGAGAGGTGCTTTGGAGGCTCTGGGTGGGCCACTTGGGGAAAACTCTAAAGGCTTCTGGACGAGCTGGCTGGTAGCCAGACAAGAACTGTGGGTCAGCGAGAGCCTTGCATGCTCCCAGGCTCTGCCCTGTGCCCCTGCTGCTGCCTACCCTCCTGTTTCCCCACCTACCTGCCTTTCTGCCTGCCTATCTTCCCACCTGATTGTCCACCTTCCTGCTGTCTGCTTACCCATCTTTGTGCCTTGCTGCCTTCCCACCTGCCTGCCCACACGAAGCTTGTCCCTGGCTCCTGCCCAGTGGGAGCAGGTGAGATCTCTCTCCAAGGTAAACCAGCTTTCAATTTACATAATCCTCTTGGCTGCCTTGCTGAATTAGACATACCTAATACAAATAAGTGAAGGCTGTCTCTGTCTTAGTGAATGAATTTAGTATCATTAGCTAATGACCAGTTAATGACCCCCCCCCCCCCCCGCTCTCTTCTTTCCCACCCCCTCCCCCTTC
>VZRH01001692.1:1137107-1185860 GCA_013397555.1 Urocynchramus pylzowi | reverse complement strand
CCCGACTTCACCCTTTCACCTGCTCTGTCACATGTGACAAAGGAGCCCCGTGGTCAGAGCACCCCTGGCAGGGTGGGCAACATGGAACTGACACATCAAAGACACCAATGCTAAACACAGGATGATGGGGCTAAGGCACTCCTGGTTAGATGAAACACCATCTGCTTAGAAAGTAGGTCACACATAATTTGCCTTCCCTAAATTCATTAAAAATCAGTGGGTCAATGTCAAATGTGACAGGTAAGAGGTAGAATGAGTATAAATCATGATGAAAGGAGCATCATCTGAGAGAGCAGCTACTGTAGCTCATGTGTAGCAGGGTCTTTTGGAGGATGTTTATGCTGCATTGTCTTAATACAGATGGGACCCAGTGTGAGCTATGAAAACAGACAGGGGAGATGCTCACAGTAAGCATTGTTAAAGCACAGATGCTTTTTGCTCTGTAACTCTAGTATTGGGACTAGTATAATACAATTCTGATGTTGTTTTATACATATCTGTTAGAAACATGTATTTATACACAAAAGAACTTTATATTTAGCTAGATAGAAGGAATCTATTTATATATATTCATGTAACAGATGTGAATAGTTCTCAAAGAATGAGAAATATGTATTGGCATGTATTAGGCCAGAGGAGACAATCCCCAGTCTGAGCATCAATTATCCTTTCCTGGTGAGGGACCAAGATACTCCAGCACTATGAAATCCTGCTTAGGCACAAGTCACTATCTTTGCATTTCAAATTAATTTAAATGCAGTTCTTGCTTACTTGTTATACTCAGTACTTGGACTTCTGTGTTTTCCTCACACCTGCTGATGACAGCATAATCCATCTTAAAGGAGGAAAAAAGTCACAGAAAAATGCCTGTACTCAGACTTGTTTGGGATTTCATTAGTCATCAGAGGAAAATGCAAAATCTGCCAGAGTGAACACAGAATTTTGATTAGTCCTTAAATAATCAGAGAAGAATCTAACAAACTTTAAGTGCTATAAACAGTGTTAGGATGCAGACACTGGAGATTAGCTTCAAGGGTTTCAGTAAACTAGGATCTGAAAAGTGCATTTATGTTTTCTACATGCTTATTTTATTCCACCTTTTTTTTTTTTTTTTCTTTTTTAGTGTGTTAAAAGCTGTGCCATGTTGGATTTCAATATGTTTCAAGTAGCCTACTGTACAGTACTTTGTATAGCTGTGTTCAGGAAACATATCTATATAGATGCCCTTGGAAATGTACTTGGATGAGTCTCGGCTTGTTGGGTTTATGGAGAAAAAAAGAAAAAGAAAATAAACCCACCACACCTGCACCTGGCAATCTGTAGAGAATGACTGAAGTCATGGTCCCAGCATTGTTAAGTCTAGACTGGACATACATGACCACAAGCTCAGGTCAGGTGTGAGCACATGTTTGTACAGCGATGCATTTCTGTTGAATCAGGCAGAGAGCCTGATGTGGTGTTTATGCTGGCTGATACTATGGCTGCCCAAGATACCAGGTTAGTTACTTCCTAGCTCCAGCTCACTCAGTTGCTGTGTCTTGGGAGGCTGTACACGTGCATTGGACCCAGCAGATGTCTCCAGCTCATGGGCAGCTGTTGGTCTGGAGGCCCTTGTGATCAGAGCGCTGGGGTCCCACAACTCCGTGCCTTTGTGCAGCTCTAGGGCAGACCTTCCATGTCCATAGTCAGTCCCATCTCTGGAAGTGCTCCCTGGAAGATCAACATGAGGAGGATGCCTTTGCCTTACATTGCTGTCCATAGCACATCCAGGCTGGCAGTTCTCCACATCTTTGATCCCAGCTCCAGGACTCAGTACTATACCATGTGAGTTCATGGTTGGCAAGGCTTGTGAAAGTCCCGGTTTCCAGAAGGATCAGGTGATGAAATTGCATTCAAACAGGGTCTGCTGGGAGAAGCATTGCCTCCTTTTCAGGGAAAGCATACAGTGACACAGGATAAAAGCTGGGAGAAAGAACAAGAGAAGAACCAGATGTCCTGCTAGGCTTTTGTTCCTCTGCTGTGGAGCAACTCAATTAAGGCTGAAAAGCATGTGGTTCTGACTCCATGGGACACCTGCAGCCATGAGAAAAGCAATGCCTGTGTAAAGGGTCATTCTGAAAATATGGGAAGAGCACCAGTGAATGGGAAATGCTGAGGTGAAAAGGTAATTTCATGAAGGTCTTTGCTGAGTGTGTTTGGCAACGCAGCAGAACAGCCTATGATGCTCAATTTAGAGCTCAATTGAGATGCTCAATAATGATGCTCAATTGAGAGGAAGACAGACTTTTTCGATTTGAAAGATGAGAGCTCCTGACATACAAGACAGCTCATGATGTACTCCACTTCTACTAGCAGAGATTTGAGGTAGGAATGCTGGCATTTGTGTTGTGAATTAAGAGGCAATATTTATCTCTTGTAAGGTTCTTTGTCCGTGGTACCATGCATTTGGGTCACATGCACCAAGAAGTCACACACATCAATTACTCAGGTATTTCCTTGGCTTATGGGATGATCATCATATGTTCTGCCATTTCCCAGTTCTTATTTTACAAGGAGTGGTTCTCTGTTGTACTGGTGGCCATCGCAATGATCAAAATTGCTTTGCTGTAGTTGTTCATTGCTTGATGAACCTACCTCTACTTATCTTGCCTTTTAGGTAGTACTCTGCTTATGATGGAAGTCCATGAAGATGGGTGGCCTACACCTAACCATCAATGATACTCTTTACTTATTGATGCTCTTGCAAATGCAATTATTTGACAGGAATTGAGCAGATAGATCTCTGGAAGAGATGCTGACAGATTATTTTAGAGTATTATTCTTATGATATCTGTGCAATGGTGCTGAAATATATTTTTAACCCATTAAAGGGGAGCAGAGGGAATTGAGAGACAAATCAAGCCTGATAATGATTTCCATACAAGGATTCTACTTTCTTACCTCAGTTAAAGCAATATATGTGTGATCAAAGAGGGGAATGGAAGATGGAAGCAGAAACTAGGGTTAGGATTCCGAAAACCACAAAGCCCAGAGCTCCAGGCACTCTGCAGCTGAAAGAGGCATGCCAAAGGGGAGCACAGAACTGCCAAAACATGGCTTCCTCCAGAGCTTTCTCTTTGAACCAGCCTTAGCCCAAGGCTGATTTTACTGCTCTGCTTAGGGTTAGGCTTATGCCTGGGGTTAGAGTTCTGGAAACCTCAATTCCCAAGCTCCAGGCACACTGCAGCTGCAAAAGGCATGTCTTGGGGAACACAGGTCTTCTACAACATGTCTTCTTCGTTTTTGCAGCCCTTACCCTAGGCATAACCCTAACCCTATTGATAACCCTAACTGGGTGAGGGAGCAAGAGATGAGTAGGGGTGAGGCTGAAAGGTGGGGAGGAGGCCATTTTGTGGCATTCTGTGTTTCCCTTGGCATACCTTTTGTAGCTGTAGTGTTCCTGGAGCTCTGGGCTTGGTGGTTTTCAGAACCCTAACCCAAGGTGTAACCCTAACCCTACCCAGGCAGGGCAGGGCAGTAAAAGCGGCTGTGAGCCAACACTGGTACAACTGGATGCTGTAGTTTATTCATCTTTCTCTGATCTGGCAGATAACTTGTGCTTGGCTGCTGCTTGTGATTTTACTGATGAATACACTGAGTTTCCAAAGTGTACTTCAGGGCTCATCTCTTACCATCCGGGTCCATGTGAATTCATTCCAGCTGTGCCCTTCCTTGGCCACTCTCACCAGCAACTCTGCTTTTTCATTAGGCTCCCAAAATAACCCCTCCATGAATGGAAGTAGAAACCTTTGAACAAATGAAGGAATAGTGCATTTCTGAATAGTGTATTAAGAAAAGAAGTAATTTTATTTATGGAGAAGATATTATCATCCAGTCTAAGAACATAAATCTGTAGGTTTTTAGCAGTGAAGATTAAAGAGAGAAATACAGGGATTTAGTTCATAAAATGTGGCAGAAAACCAAAATACTTTTTAGGGTTCCTACTAGAATTTAGGAGAAGTAAATTTTTCATCCATCTCTGAAGTGATCTAATGACTGTTTAAAAGAACAGCAGAATGATGGGATGCTGTATAGAGGCAATGAATTTTTATAAATGCAAAAAATATCCTTTAGCAAGAATTACTTTAAAGTACTCCAATGCATTTCTGAGAGATGCTTTAGAGAAGTCATAAAATACAGTCCTTAATCTAGAATTTTAGAGGGTTTTGAAATCATGTTCTTGACAGTAGCCACTTTATATCTACTGGCTTATGAACAGACTGAGCCTTTGCAGGATCAGGACTGAAGGCCATAGTTCTGCAAATGTTTATGCATGAGTAGTAAGAACTGAGTCCTAAAAATCACAGCATGCTGTGGGTGAGGAAAAAAATGTAGAGGAAAACCAGAGAAAAGTGATATTTTTCAACCATAAATAATACAGTATCCTTCAAGACAACCCTTTCATAGAATTTATGTGTGAAATGAAACTTCTGCTTTCATAAATGAATGGCATTTTAGGATTATTACAATGGAAGAGAAAAATCTGCAGCCATTCAGCAACTCCAGAATGTTATTGAAAGAATAATTAAAAAGCTAGAGCATCCCCCACTTGCCTGCCCTGCTCCTGTCCTGAAAAGCACTCTCCTTGCTTTTGTGAGCACAAGCAAATCAACCCTGTTAGTACAAGGTAGCTCTTGTTTGAATTGTGTACCCTGGAGATGCATAATTAGAGCAAAGGAACTGTTCCTGGGGGGAGCTCATATTCAGAGAAAGGAGAGAAATTAAAGTGCCCTACATATGTGATCTGGATCCTGAGAAGAGGGTGAGATAAATTAAATATAAATAAATTTTGTGAATTTGAACTTCATGCATAAAATTTGGGGCAAAAAGCTATTTACCCAATACTTTTTACAGCTGAAATTTCTATCTGTGGTGGATAATTTCTTATGGATAATGACTTTGAGTAAAG
The DNA here is from genome assembly GCA_013397555.1 of Urocynchramus pylzowi. Taxonomy (NCBI): domain Eukaryota; kingdom Metazoa; phylum Chordata; class Aves; order Passeriformes; family Fringillidae; genus Urocynchramus; species Urocynchramus pylzowi. The sequence goes on along the minus strand of VZRH01001692.1, from coordinate 1,180,912 downwards.
GTTCTGTTTACTTCCAAAGAGGTGCATTCACAGCAGTGTGTATAGATCCAAAGTGTTTTCTGGGACTTCTCAGAATCAGAGAATATTTAAGTCCATTAAATTAACCAATAGTAAAAATGTATTTCCACAGTGAGTTGAAACACAAATTGCCAGATTCTTTTGGCAAATATCTACAATAATAAATTCAGAGGATCTGAAATCTTTAATTTTAGCTGAAGTACATTTTTTATTGGTAGGAATTATTTAACCCTTTTCAACCTTTACTTGTTTTAGATTTCTGCCACTTGTAGAGTGAGAAAAGAAATCTGAAATAGGAGTTCATAACTTCATATAGAAAATGCTAGAATATAGAAGCAAAATATCTTAAATGAAGAAGAAAGCCAGCCCACAAATGCTAATCTGCCTTTCTATCCTTTGCATGTTCCAAGCTCTTTGTTCTGATTCCGTGCTCCTTACACACAGGTATGCCTTCAGTACCAATCTACCCCTCAATTTGGCTGCAATCAGTCTGTGTCATTTAAGTCACTAATTCAAGAGGCCTGGATATTATTTTGAAAGAAGCCAGCCCTGATACTTACTTTCCAAGGAGATTGTCTGTTGCTGGCAGTGTTAGAATTTCCCTCCCATCTTCTCTTAAAGCAGCCCTATTCCTGTCCCAGGGACATCCCCTAGACCAAGGAGGGCAGCCCTGCCTACGGCTCATTACATCAGTGACTGCTCACAGCCTCCAGACCCCTATAAAGTCAGAGGGCATTTAATTACTTTACCCAGAAAGAAATGTTTTTAGGAACTGTCTGTCTCCTAGAGGTGTGATGGCTTCTAGACTGGGTGCATTTCTGTAGTTTAGCCCCTGCAGTGTGTGTTGGACTCATCAGCTCAGTGTAGCTGTCTGGCCAGGGTAATCTCCTGGTGTAGTGGAAAAGGCTGCATTCTGCAGCTGGACTGAGTACCCAGGCAGTGGCCCTGCATGGAGCCCTGTGCTGCCTTGAGTACCTGTGCCATGGCAAGTCAGCTGTTCCCAGAGAATTAGCATGAACATACTGACAGGAACTCCAGTCTCAGCAATGATACTACCTGCATATCTGATTCATGGCAGTCAATTGGCAATCAATAAGCATTTATATTTGTCAAGCAAGAATGTCCCACATGTCTTAAATGGCATAGCTGAAGCACCCTTTTGGTAACTTCATCTGCCTGATGCAGCCACTATCCTAATAATTACTGAATAATAGTCATGGCCAACACAGATAGTATGTACTAGTGTAGAATAATCTGTTGTGTAAGGAGTGGTGATTGGGTATGGTGTATTGCTGAAGGCTCATGTTTTAGTCTGATTCAGCACAACCACACAGAAGATGTGGCTCTCCCTTCAGAGCCAGATACCTGGCTCTGCAGGAAGGTATAAACCAAGAAGAGCAATGGTGGAGTGTAGTCTGAGAAGGCGATTTAGCACCAATGTATCATCTCCTGCCCTGTTGCTGCATTCTCATCTCTGGCTGTTCTTTCTCTGTGTTAGACATTTGCTCTGCTAAGATAGTATTTTAATGTGTTTCATTTATAGTGACTCAATTTTCTTTTAAAGGAAATGTAGTGAGTAAAAGTCTCTGTGGTCAGATTCTAAGCATGCATAAACATACATATACTTTTGTTCATTCCACTTTGGGACTGGCAAGTGCCTTCTCAAATACCCAGCAGCTGCTTGAATATTCCATGGCTAAAAGTTCAAGGTGATGACCCTGTAGTTCTCAATATATTGACCCACAAATGACATAGTTCTGACTCTGTTGAAGGTTAGAGTACAAAACACACTAATTAGTATGCTACAGCATTAAGTTTCTCTGTATTCTTCTTATCTATTATTTATTAAAAGGTACAGGCTTTTGCTATTCTCTGCCACTGAGTTTGTAATTTACCAAACTGATTTCATTTATGTGAAACTAGCCATTTTTATTGCTGACTTTTATATGGAAGAACAGGGGAAACTGGTGGTGTCTGAAGGGTTTTTGTAGCCCTCAAAACACTGGAAAATTTCTGTTTCACCCAGCTTACAGTCACACAATAAGCAGTCTCTAAGCATTTTGCCATGCCTAACATTTTGCTGCCATAGGCAACCACTTAATCTGCCTACACAGGAGCTAGCCCTGAGGGGATGCAATATGTGTTGGAAAGGGTAGATTTATATGAAAACATTAGTTTTCAGGGCTGGTAGAAAAAATAGCTGTTCATTTGAGATTTCCTGCTTTATTCTCAGCTGCTCCAATAGCTGAAGTGTTAAAGATTTCTACAATCGATGTTTCACATGGATTGCTTCTATAAGCAGGTTTGTTTCCACCTCAAAATCAGTACCGTATTTCTGCTTTGGGTTTTACCCTTTTATCATATAAGCATCTTCTGTATAAACCAGACTTGAAAGGGACCCTTGTGAACCATGAGGAGACCAAAGTGAAAACCTATGACAGCCAGTTGGAAATGAATTCAGCTCTCATGGTTTGACTCTCCTTTTTGTTTACATTTGCATTAAGTAGCACAGCAGAAGGAGGCACTGTGCCCAGGCTAGAGGGGGAACCCCTCTCCTTTGGGAGGCAAAGTAGACACTGAGTCTCCATTTAAACCTCATTATGACATCAATTCATGTGAAAAAAGAAAAATCACAGGTTTGTGGTTAATGCCTGTAATAAGCCCTTTAGAAACAAGCTGCCCTGGCAACGTTATTTAATCCTTGCTACTTCCAGGCTTTTTTTATAATTACATATTCCTCTGCCGTAAGAGACCAGGATCTGTTGTGAATCAGGTCACCCTGTAGCTGTTTTACTTGAATGAAGAACTCAATTCACACTGCTTCTTAGAGTCTGTTATGACTCCTCTAATTTAAGACTATTACCTGAGACAGACATATTTTATTTGGCTTTTTCCATGTTGATGGAATGTGAAATCTTGCAAAATTATCTCCTAGTGCCTCTATAGAATAAGACTCACAAGGCTCATTGTGATAAGTGAGAGCAAAGTAACCATAAAACTTCTCAGGCTGTCTGCACTCCACATGAGATATTTGGGTCTCAGTGGAATCAAGCATCCCACTCCTCTCACTGAGTGACAGAAGAGTGGCTTGCTAAGGATTTTTTGTGAAAGATAGATTTTCCAGGAAAGCCTTGCTCTCCCAGATGTATGCTAAACCAGCCATGAATGACCAGCTACTGCATTCCCATGGCTTAAGAAGGGCCGTGATTCTTGGAAAAATGAGTTTTCAGCTTCACAATATTTTATATGTCCTATTCTTTTCCTAATTAACTATTGTTATGATAACTAATGAGCATGCAGAATGGACAGGAAAAGGAATGGACAGGAAAGGTGTTCATTGGCAAAGAACAGCCTCGGTTTTGGGATTTGAAAAGAGCAGGCTGGATCTCTGGGTAGTGAATACACTTCTTTACCCTTCTCCACAGGCTTTGGGCTTGATTTTTAGCTCAAGCTGAGATACAGACATTACAAATCAATGAGAACAAGTGTGGTTTTAGGCCACCTTTGTGTTTTGTTGTACTTGCACTCTGGCTGGTGGAGGGGTTGGACTGAATTACAGCAACTCCAAGGCGAATCTAATTTACACTTGGATTGCCAAAAGTTGTTCTGGCAGTTGCAAATAGTGACATCTGCCAAGGGTGCAAATGCAGCCCTCTGTGCTTTTTTCTGATCACGTTGCATGGTATAAGAGCATATGCCACATCAACTGCTACTACTGGCAGCAAAAGCAGTCACATTTTCCTTCCATCAGCAAGCCTTCAGTCTCCTAGGCCTCACTTGAGGCATCTTTTACAATGGATGTAATAATCACGAGTGTGCTAGCTTTGTTTCACTGAGAAAAGTTTCACATAAGCAGGACATTTCTAATGTTCAGTCTTTTCAATCGTGTATCCTCTTAGGATCAAGTTATCAGAAAGAGAACGTTAAAATATTGACAACTAACAAATTCTGCTCCTGCCTTGAATCTACAGATTTATGGGTAATGTGACCTGACTCCTATATCTCAGTAGAGGAAGCTGTTTGTATATATTGACAATAGTTCAATATAAAAAAGAAATGAAAATCCCTCCTTCAAAGAGTATTTTTTTTCTTTTTTATCTAATTCTCATTCTTAATTCTCCCCCAAAGTCTGGTGCTATACTTTTGCTAGGTATTTGTGACTATCTGAAAGCTTGTTTTGGTCATTCTGGAGAGTTAATGCATTGAGCTCACAAATCCTGCTAACAAGCATGATTCAAGCTTAGCATGTTTAAATACAGTAATCTTCATTTTCTGAGTTTGGAGATTTAGCAGAACAAATTCATGTACAATGTGATAGAGATCTGGGAAACCATGAAAAGCATAAAGAATCTGTATCAGGACCAATCACCTTCCCTTCCAATACAAGAACTCAAGGCTATTACATTAAACTAGGAGGAGGAAAACTCTGAGTGAACAATTGGAAGTGTTTTTCAGTGTCTAGCTAAGCTGTGGAAATCCTTTCTACATGATTTTGGTGTACTAAAAGCTTACAGAAGTTCAACAGGAGTCTGGTGCATTTCATTGGGTAAAAATAAAAGGCATTATTAAACACATAAACATCAAGGTCAGGAAGTCGTTGAGGCCTTGGTAACTAGAGGCTTGAAGATTAGTTAGCTCAAGGGTCATTTGTGTTTTCTTGTACTCTTCTTTGGGCATCTGATTTTGGCCACTTTTACAGGTAGGATGTTGGATTACATGTGCTTTTGGGCTGATCCACTGTGGCTGCTCTATGTTTCACTATGTTATTTGTTGCCCTACAGATGCCTACCATATGTTTGTGAAATACCCTGCATTGATGTGTAGGTCACATGCAATCTTCAAAGGGCCAGCTTCTTCCCAGGGACTAGCCTGAGGTGACAAGCTGAGATTTTTAACTCTTAATAACCAAAAATTAGATGAAGTGAATTCTTCCCTGCATGACATAAACATTTCTTAGAGAAAAGAGTGTCTCTAGTTAAGGGAAGCTTGACTGAGAAAAAGATTGCTTTTTCTCTGTGTTCATGAAGTTCATTTGCACAAATAAAGCTTTGCAAGTAGGAACCTTCTCAAGGAATGAGCCCTATATCAGTCTGAATAACCTGGATAAAAACTTATATTTGAAGTTAGCTAACTATTTATAAGCAGATTTATATACTATCCAATCAACTCTAGACTTCTCTGAGCTTTTGGATTTTGGGGGATATGAAGGATATGTTGATATTCATGTTTTTAATTTGTCCATGTCAATATAATATTCATCAGTCAAAGATCATCATCTAGCATTGTGAAATTGTCTGAAGGAACTGCTTTGGTAGCCTTCTTTTATGTATATGTTTAATAGTCTTCAGACATATATAGTTTTATATTAAACTGATAATTATGTATAATATACAGCAAGTTAGAAATTAAGTGAGGCTACTAATATAAATCAGAAAACCCCCCTTCACTATTTTATTTCTCTATGGGAATGCTTAATAAAAAGTTCACATGACAATGTAAAAGGGAAATATGGTGTCTTTGCATGGCTTGATTGTCATAATTGTGTGATATTTAATAAGGTGCAGAGGAACACCTTAGATCTTGGAGCATCTTAGAAAATTCCTTTTGATATACTTGGCTGACCCTTTCTTTGCTGCTGACCCTAAGTGACAGAGCAAGTAATGCTATTACTGTTTTCATGAAAGGTCTCATAGTAATGGTTGAATGTTGACATATTAATGAGGTTTAGATGTAGGTGGAAAGACTGCAGGCTTTGGAGGCAGCTTGAAGTGTTATTTGCTAATTAGTGTCTTTCTGTAGTCATGCAGCGTTAGAGCTGATGCAGGGCAGGCCTGGAGTGGGATAGGACATATTTTGGTACAGATTTCTTGGCAATAATCTGCTTGGCAACTGTTCCAGATGGTTTACAGATCTTGCTCTAACTCTTTGAATTTAAGAAAGTGTTGGATTAGTAGAGAGCATTACACATAAAAAGTGTGTTAGAAGCCTGTTAAGAATAGAAACCAGGAAAGACCCAAAAGTTAGGAAATGCAGGAAATAAGGTTGTCTTGCATATTTTTACTGCTCTTTCTCTGTGTGCACATTATATCACCCTTAATTATAGGAACACATTATGTTTCATGAGATCCCAATCTCAGTCACTGTTAACTTACTGAGCAGCTATTCAGTATATTGTCTTCATTCTTCAATGTCTGACCTCTCATTTATTTCAGACTTCTCAAAATCTCCTCTAGAGCTCCCTGTTTTGCTTATCTATGTAATATTTCTGTTTTCTAGACATCAATGAGTTCTGTATGTGTACAGAGAGAAGTGATGTTATTCTCTTTTCCATGGATGAAATCTAAGCATGGCAGCTGTATCTGAGATGGTTAGTCCTAAATGCAATGTGTGCTCTCCAGTTCTGTACCCATAACTTTCTATTTCCCTGGAAGGGTACAGGACTCCTATGTGAAACATACCCATTTATTCCTTTGAAACAGGAAACATAGCCCTTCTAGAAGGATCTGGGCGAGGAAGCTACCACTCAGTGCCAATCACTCAGTGCCGTTGCTGGCTATGACTGTACTAATGACTTAGTAGAATCCAAACATAAAATAAAGCATGGGCTTGACTTGGCTCCAAATACCAGTTTCTCAAGGGCACAGGACTGTTCTCACAATGGACATCATTGTATGGTAGGAAGAAGAAAAGAGTTGTGCCTTGGCAGCTGCACCTTGGTAGTTAGGGTCAATAAAGGGCCTGTTTGGTTCACCAAAGTATATAGAGACACTGGAAAGGGTTAAACTCTTCTAATTTATGTGCATATAATCTTGCAACAGAACTTTGGTTACTTTTGAGCTAATCAGAAATATTAATCTTACACATATTTTTAACAGAAAACAACGTAGATAGTAACAAGACAAGCCTTGAGACCACTGAATAAAGGCCATGGGTCTAGTCAGGGAGATTTGATTTTAAAGGTCTGTGAGACACAATTATTACTCTTTCAAAGAAGATTTAGAAGATGAGACACAATGGAATAGATTTCTTTCCCAGCAGAGCCCTGAACTGTATCTGCTACATGATGCACTCCCGACCCTGGCATAACAGTGTGGTTGTGAGGAAAAACTAGGAAACCCAGGTGCCATCGCAAGGACCAGGAAAGAGGGTGCATGCTTGGGACACATGTCTGCACTGTCTTTCTTGTTCCTACTCAATTTCTTTATTTTTTCTCACAGTTCCTTTGTCCAGCTAACTTTTTCCTTCCTCTGGATGCTCAATCAGATGATAAATCAAGTGTCTTCTTCCCCTTCCCATCTCAGCAATGAGACAGTGCACCAATTTCCAGTTTCTTTCTTTGTGTTAAGATTTTTTCATCACCTTATTTATCCTATTTGTTATCTTGCTTCCTAGTTTATTGGATTAATTTCCATGCTCCACATTCTCAACTCATTTGATCCCAACCTACCTAATTTTCCTGTTCAGCCAGGACCTATCAGTTCCCTGTCCTACTCCCATGTTGTAGTCTCCACAACCTGCTTAGGGTATCAGTGGCCAGAAATTACAGGAAAGAGAAGGGAAGGGCTGTTTCTTCTAGGCTGCTCTTACTGTTGAAACTTGTGAAAAAGGCAAATTTTCTTGTAAATGGGAGAAGAAACAATTTGTGACTTGTCTCACCAAATTACAAACATGAATCATCCTCTGCTGCTCAAAGACAGTTGAGCAAATGTTTAAACACAGGAAAAATTTATATATTTTTCTACTTTAAAAATATTTAATGGATTCATGATTTTTTTTTAATTGAAAAAAAAAAAACACTCAACAGGGAAAATTTCCAACTCAGTGGTTAAAAACTGGCAAAATTTTAGTTAAGATATGATCTTCTAATGAAGCATATCAAGTGACTTTAAATCTAGATTTATCAGGGTTTAATGGGAACTACCATGCTTTCTTTAATGCACTCTTTATGTCACTCTGTAGGATACCAGAGTCTCTTGAATCTCGTGCATTTGTAGTATGAGTGGCATTGATCATGAATGAAAGTGGTGCTCCGTTCCTCATTCTGGAGCACAGAGGGCATAGTAAAGCACAGGAGCAGCTGAAAATGTGCCAGGCAGTAACTGGAAACAAGAAAGCCCATAATCCTGCCACAATGACTCCTAGCTCACATATTTGGTAGTTCTGATTGTCCTTTCTTACTGCCCCTTCAAGCCCAAGGGAAATTAAAACTATGCATAAATGCTTCATAATGAAGACATCCAATTTGTTGTTGTTGTTGTTGTTGTTTTTTGCTGGCAGCATGCTTCAAGAGCCAGGTTTGGTACTACTCTAATTTTCAGATTAAATTAATTAGAGACAACTTTTCAAGCTTGGAAGAAATTTTCCCTTAGAAGTTTATTACATAATTTTCCTTTGTGGAAGATTTAAACTTTCTTATGGAGAAATTGGGTCTTCCTATTGGTAACACAGTAAGCTTTATTTTTAAAATAAACTTGCCAAATTAAAACTGCAGCTCCATCAAACCCTTCTGTTTTCTCCCAGATTCCAGCTTGAACATCAATGACTACACTAAGTTACTAATCCTCAATGTCTCGTTCATAAGCAAAAAGGACCTGCTATTCACCTCCCTTAAAGTTGCTATCTTCTGAGAGCTACAATGGAAATATTTTAAGACTTCAGGAACATGAAAGACTAATGCCAAATTTTGTTTAACATTTTGCCCAGTTAGCATGAACCATCAAATAGAACAGTCAACTAATTCCTTCAAGTTGAATTGAAGACATTAGTTGGTATATGACACACTGATCAAATTGCAGAGCTTTTAGTGGACAGTAATGTATCTGAGCAGAACAGTAATGATTTTATATCTAGTGCTTTTGGAAATAGCTTAATCAGATTATAATCTTAAGTAAAAAGAATATTGAGGTATTTATTTCAGAAAGGATTAAAAAAACCTATCACAAAATGATCACTCCTGCTATCTTTCCTTGGATAAGATTTCCTATGATTTAAATTTAAGCTAAGCTCTAGACAAATACCCTGCTGAAAGGCCCTCGGATATGAGCTGTTTACTTTAAAGTAAGGAGATGTATGTTCATTTCTCCTCTTGCACAGTTTCCCTGTAATAACTTTGTAACAAATCAGTACCTTATTGAACCAAGGAAAGAAAGTGGTAGTGTTCTGTTACATGGGAGTGATGGCAATCTGTTTCTCTAAAGTTTGTGTTGCTCCTGTGTTTCGATTAAATGATTACTGCATTTATTTAATGTGGGGCCAAGTGTTTTATAAAGGGGCATGTGCATTTTTACAGTGGTATTTATGCATGCCAAGAGCTCCCAGCTCTCTAACATACTGTTTTTCATGCTTAGATACTGAATATGTGAATGTGGTTGCAATAGTTGTGAACATAGATTTTAGCATAGTTAAATGTCTCTTAAGTTACATGGCCTTAAGGAAAAAAAGTCTTGCATGTTTTTACTTTGGTAGTTTATTGATAGCATTTAATATGATTTAACATAATCTTAATATGAAAAAAAATCACTTAACTTACCATCTTTTAGTAAACATTTCAGAGGCTTGGTTTCTATCCACCCTGAAGTATGTATTCTTATTTCAGATCTGTACCCAGAGTCCATAGTGACTTTGTACACCTATTAAAAAGCTAAGAAGGTCTGCCATGGTAGATTTTGTCTGTGTCAATTTTGTATTTTTTGCCTGCTCTTTCACACAGAATACACCAGATGGCAATTTCATTAATCCCAAATCAGTTATGTATAGCTGGTCTTCTCCGTTCTTGCCCTTGTGTTGATGTGTGGAAAGTGAAAGAAACAAGTATCACTGTAGCAGTGTTCATGACTGCTACATAAACTGCCCATTCCTACTTTTGATTGGTGTGTCCAGTGTGAAGAACCCAGACCTGAAAGACAAGAGGTATTATTTTTTTTTTTCCATCCACATCTAGAATTTGAATTCCCCTTGTAATGTCTTCCAAGTATAATGCAATACTATGCTCTCCCTAGCTTGGATTTAATTTCCTGCAAGACCAAATAAGTTTGTGCTAGCACAAAATACTGATCTCATATGAAGGTAATTTCATAGTGGGCAAACCACAACCATGTCTTTTGGATTTAGAAGATTTTCTAGATGGTACAAAGGCATGGCATTTTTTAAGGCAAATAATGAGGATGTTGAAAATGATGTCTTTAATGTTGTCTTAAAAATGTCTATTTAACTTCATGGTTACCATTTGAACTGCAGTCAGCAAACACTCACTGCTGCAATAGTTATAGAGTATTTAGCCACGGAGTGTGTAGGGATATTACAAAGTCCATTGCCACTAAGCAGCCCCTTACTTAAGAGGCAGAGATTCTCTTGGTACATGGAGTTAATACATTGTGTTTGACAGTTTTCAGTGTGGGCTCAGCACCTGAGTAAAATGATTATTGTAGATGAGGCTAAAAAGACATCTCCCTGTCACTCAGCCTGGACTTTGCTAAGACATGCAAGATATGCATCTCTTCATTGAGTGCTTTGCTCTGCAGTGCTTTAACAAAAGGCTTCCATGACATTCTCTCTCCTGCTGGCCTGTGATAAATTCTATGTGTCAGAAGTTGGAAAGGCTTTTCAAGAGAGTAGCTGCAAGTGCACAGCATCAAATAATTATTTTCCCATGTAAATGAAAATTGCAGGGGTTTTTTCCATCTGAAATCAACAGGAATGGCAAGACATCTGGCAAACTGCTTTATAGCAGTTTGACCTTAGTAAAAATGTTTCAATTTGATTGTAAAAGAAGTTAATTTGCTATATTGATTAATGTGCAGCCTTCATTATGTACAATTTCTGAGTACCTCCTAGTTCCAAATGATATCTTTTTCAGTGGTGGAAATTTCTCCTTGTTTCAAAGCTCAACTCATCACCAAGAAAAAGCTCCCTGCTCTGTGAAGTAAGGATTACAAGTAAGGATTACCTTTGGGAGAGTGATTTAGCTGATTCAGCAGAGATAGTGGACTTCAACAGAGGAAAATTGCCTAATCCTTCTCTTTTCATTTAACTGCAGAATTTTAGTGTGAGACTAAAAAGAAACCAAAGAGAAAATGGCAGAATATTGATAAGTTTCCAGATATGACAGCAATGAAGACTATAAATCTTTTGACAGAGAACTGTTTACAATGCAAAATGGTGAGAAAGGTTTATTTTATATTTACGGCTGAATTGTACTCATTGTACAGAAAATTGTTGGAGCTTTTTCTCTTTTTTATGGCTTCTTGGAACCGACTGATATGCAACTACTGCATCCTAGCTATACCTTATTTGTCACCTAGAACTTGATGCATGAGCAAATTATAATGACAGTAGGAAGATGATTAAGCATTTTTTTACCAGCTAGAATGTGATCATTCTTCCTAATTATCCCCTTACACTTCCAGACTGGCTTCCATAAGACAAATAGACATTTGCACATGATGCAATAGATTTTGAAGTGACTGGGACATACTTCACTTATCTCACACTTTCAACATTTTTGTTCTCCAATGGAATGAAAAGTTTATATAGGGATTCTGAGAATAGGAATGAAAAGTTTATATAGGGATACTGAGAATAGTCCTGAGTTTAGTTGTACAAAACTAAATTTTGTTTACTTTTTTTTTATCCTTTGCAGGATAATTTTGTTTACTGTGTATGAAATTATAGCAGGAGTTCTTGGTCTGTCTTAATTATGTAACATTCATACAACAGTAGAAATAAAAATCTTAATGAAATCAGTCTTACTGAGAGACACACCAAAGATTCAGGAAATATTTCTCTCATTAGGATGCTTAAGCACAGATTTACAAATATTTAGATATTTACTTCCCTTTAGAATACATAATATGTGTCATATTTAGCTCACAAATTAGGAGACATGAATTAGTATGTCCACATTCATGTCTTCCAATGTGATAGGCACCTCCACCTTGCTGTAATCATAATCAGTGGGTATCAGCACTGTGCCTCAACTGCAGGAATATAGATGTGAAATATCATGTGAGATGATCTACAGCATCATAAGTAGACTCCAGATGACAATCTGGAGGAACTCAGGTCTTCTGTAGGAAGTGGCATATTGCCAGTACCTTAAAAACCCAGGGAATCTCAATTGTTCTGCCAACTGAACCAAGTCCCTAGCTGGGGACTAGGGACCCCAAGAGGGGCTCAGAGAGTTATTCAGCTGACTAAATTTTAGTATCAAGTTTAAATTCCTAAATTTAAGTGAATGGCTATCTAGTTGACAGTTGTCATGTTTTTTTTTATCTGAAAAATGCACTTGATACCCATTTTCTTTTGGTTTGTTGTGGCTTAGGAACAGTTTTCTCTAATTTAGTGAACCCACTTAAACCATGTGCCACTCCCTCACTGCCCCCCTTCCTCTATCCCTCCCAATGGGGTTGGAGGAGATGAGAATTGGAGATACAAAGGGTAAATAAAGGTCATAGGCTGGGATAAGAACCATTTACTGGAAGCAGCAATGAGATAAGAAAATGAGCAGTAACAGCAACAATGCTAATGACAGAGGGTACAAGAAAGGGGCAAATGATTCACACTGAATGCTTTGCCAGCCTCAGGGGACACCTTCTCGCTGGAAGACTCCTTTTCCAGCAATGATATCAGGTGGTATAGGATCACCTCCTGTCCCAGCTGTACCTACTCCTGGCGAAGGCAAAAATTAACCCTGTCATGGCCAGAACCAGGACATGGTTCTAGTAGCACATGGGCATTTTTTGAGCTATAATAAATAGTCATTCCTGTCACCAGTAATTGAAGTGAAGACAGTGAATAATTGAGTTTTCCAGAATTCTCAAAACAGGGTCATATGGGTTGTTCACAGACTTGTCCAGGTGGCTTTTGAATATTTCCAAGGATGAAGAGTCAATAACCTATCTAGGTAACCTGTTCTAGTTTTTGACCTCCTTCACAGTAAAAAAAATTAAATTCTGATGTTAAAGTAGAATTTTCTGTATATCAACATCCATCCATTGCCTCTAGTTCTTTGATAGTATCACCAACAAGAGTCTGACTCTATCCCCTCTACTGTCTGCCATGAGGTTTTTATACATATGGATAAAATAATCATGAGCCTTGTTTTCTCTAGGGTGAAAAAGTATCTTCTCATACATCAGATGATCTAATCCCTTAATCATTTTAGTAACCCTAAATCACTAGGTTCCTTCTATGCTCTTTAAAACAGTTGTATTTCTTATTTACACCACACACTTTCAAAACCTATTTTAATTTGAAACTTCCCTTCCAGCATTTGTGAAGAGCAAACAACATTTCCACTTTTAATTATTGCTTATTTTCCCTGATTTTCACCTCTAGCCATAGAATTTCCTAGTTACCAAACTGTCTAAGGAAGCTGGAAGCATTCCTGAAATGCCTGGCTGATTTTTCAGTGTCTGCAAGCCAAATTCTTTTGTTTTGAGTACTTTCTTTTCAAACCGCATTAGTGAGCTTGGGAAGAGAAATTATTTTTATGCTCAAACAATCTGCAAAGAAGCTTTTAGATGTAATTTTGAATTTTCTTCTCCATTCACAAGCTGCCTGTTCTCCCCAGTCCTGTTATTACTACCTTTGCCACCAATAGAACTGGTATTCAGAAATAAACAGAGAAAGATGAAAAAATAAATGCACAATATTTTCTGATGATTCTATGGGAGTTAGTATAATTTATGCAAGTTCCCTACAAAGACACTTACAAATGATTCTTTGAGGTGTAAAGACATAGCCCCCTTGAACAACAGGCTGTCAAGGACAGCTAATAGTACAAGAAATATGTTCAACTGCTGTTGGAAAGATTTTTGTCCATCTTTTGATTTAAATCATGTCAAATCAAAGTTAAGGAAAAACGTTATTAGGTAAACAAAAATTAGTCAGGTCCCACTTTCCCAGCCTCAGGGTGGCTATGAGCTTAATGAATAACCAAAGCATCTTATTCTGTTTGCTTTCAGTTGTGACCTAATTTTACCTGCTGGCCTTGCAATTGGTCTCTAGGATCAAGCAAACAATGGCTACCTCAGTTTGGTATCTTCCCAAGGTTTTGAAGGTTATATTTCCACACTATCAGTGGAAAGGAATTGCCACATCACCTCCTGTGTGAACCTACATTTAAGGAAATATTCCATGGTGATGAATCTGTGAAACCAGCTATGTACATCAGTGTTTGGAGATTAGCATCAATAGATTATATCCAAGAAACTTAAAAAGTTCATTTTGCAGTTAAGTTTAACTTCACTTTTCAGTTAACTATTTATTTTTTTCAATTGACGTATAAATAATCTCATCCTATAAATCACACATGAGTGAATAAGAAAATGTTTCCCTGGTATATAGGCAAACAGACTAATTCACATTGACTCTAGTTAGCCTGTCTAGCATGAAGTTCATGTAGTGATGGAAATACTATAATATCTCTGGAATTGCTCTTTCAAATGACTATACCACAGTATTCTCTGAATTCTAATCAATAGTCTCAATATCCCTGTAAATTACAAAGCACCTATTTTGCTGAGACAAGTATAAAAAAATGTGATTCTTATAGTTCAGATAGGGAAGAGATATGAATAACTTTTTAGAAGTGGGAAAATGGAAAGATCTGTTCACTTTTATTTATTTCTTTACTTGTGATTAGATATCTTTGACAGGGAAGGATTTGCAGCTTTTTTTTTTTTTTTTATTTGTACTATTATTTTAATGGACATAAGAACTTCTGAACCCAGGATAAGAAATAATTTTTGCAATTTAGAGTGTGCCTCTTTGGCTATCCTGTTCCTTGCCTATGTGTTGAAGCTGTGAAAAAGCTTGACTGATTAGGCTCATTATAAAATCCTCAAGTTTTGTGAAAAAGCTCTAGTCATTTTTAGTATTGAAGAACAACAGACTTACTTGTGTTTATGGGGCTTGTCCTGAGACAAGAAATGAAAGAATTGAAAAGTAGTCTTTTGAGAAAATCCTTCTGCTTGATATCTGTATTTTACCAGACTTCAGAAAATAATAACAATCCTTATAAAACAGGTTTAATTGAAACCTGAAGACCATTAGCCATACATTCCATATTATGCTCTTTTTTTTTCTGTTAATTGTGTCAATTATGGTGGGTTTTGTTCATTTCTACAATAATCTCAGACTTCACTTATTAAATTGTTTTAGTCTTGAAAACATGCAAAGAAATCAGTACCTTTTAAGAAGCAGAATGGTTTTCTGAATTATAGGTAACTCTTTATCTCTATGGAATTTTGTATTGGAATCTACAAGGCAGCAATTGAAAATAAATAAGCAAACTGTACCTACAATATCTGTGATTAATTTATTAATTTGAGACAGGTTGTTGACATTTCTTATATTCTACAGTAGCTTTTAAAATATTTTGAAAATATTTCATTAATTCTTTTGTGGCTGAAAATCTGCTGCCTCCCTTTTTTTCCTCCCTCAGTTGACATAAGAAATTTCTCTGAGGAAATTTCCTCTCTTGATTTTCCCAAAGTATATATTCACCTCTATTAAAGAAGATGTTTTCTTGGGAATCAATGTTTGTCAACCTTCTTGTAAACCAAACTGTGCTATACCTTGTGCTCTGAATGTATAGTAGTTGAATTTAAAGTAAGGGGCAATATATTTTTCTGCTAATTTTTATTTGGAGAATAAAAAAATATGAAGTATGAGTGTCAGAGAATTTCCAGGTGAAATCCACTAAATTGCAGGAATATTTGAGAAATTACAGGGAAATTATATAATGACAATAAATTTGCATGTAGTGGTACAGCAGTGGAAGCTGGGTATAATTGCATTTAATAATTTTGATCATTTCATAGGAAAAATATTTTACAACTTGAAAATCTATTTTTGATCCAGAGATCCCATGGTAATAGTCACTAAAAATCAAATATAAGGGAATTCAGATGTGGTAAAGACTGCATGCTTTTACTATTTGTCTATCATTTGAATCATAGGTGCTCCAAGCTCGGATAAAAATAAATTTTGTAGTGGTATATTAATGAATCTGTCCTGAACAATTATCTTAAAATGATGAGGATATAAATTAAATTTTTCTCTACTGTTTTGGAGGAATCTTCCACTCAATTCAACTGTCAAATCAAGTCAAATGTCAGCATAATTGGTTGCAAAGTAGTCCTTAATAAGTCCTTAGTAATCAGTATTTCAACTGTCAGTCTAATTTAGTGTGACTGCAACGTTCATAATTACAAGAAGTTTTAGAGCTACAGTTAACCACTGGAGAGGCAGGGGGGCCCACAGAATGCTTTGGTGAGCTGTCAAGAGATCAGAAACATTTTAAAATTTGAATGTGCTTTTAACCATTTTACTGTGTAAAAGGAGTATGTTAAATGTCATCTTTAAAGGCATCTCTGTGATAATAGCATGGACCCAGCGAGATGTGAATAATACAATAATTTGCTGCCATTTTACTAAGTGATATGATAATAATACTGTGCCATTACTTGGAATACTTCTTATTAAGTGCTTGCAGATTAAATATCAAATGCCCTATTGTTCTACCTAAACAACTTATCCATCAATTTTCTGATATTTTCATCCAAAAGAAAAGAAAATTTTATATGTTACCATAGAGTTCCTATAGTAACAGTTTTGAATGGAACACGTCCACTGTGCTGATAATAGGAGAAAACAAAACAAAACAAACATTGCTGAATTAACATAATAGGCACCAAGCTGCAGGAAGATTTGCTTGTGTGACCTTGGAATCCCTGGCTGTGACTTGTCTCAGGGAAATTAAGTATAGCATTTAGCATAATCTTACAGAAGGTGATTAATTTACAGGATTGTTTTGCCTTCCTTTCCTCTGATGTTATTTAATACTGTTAACAGTTCCATGGGAGAGATGATTCCAGTAGAATGCAGAATTGTATTTCTTTGTATGTATTTCCACAGCCCCTAAAACAGAAACAGTCAGTTAGCTGTTGTCACACTTTGCTGAGATTTGATAATTTTTTAGCCAATCCTACTGGTTATTTAAGAAATTTTACTTGGTGCATCTCTCTCAGGGGTAGAGAAGTGGGGCCTCCTGGTTCCCAGGCACCTGGGAGAATGTTGCAAATAAGGTATATTACTTAGGGCAAGATACAGAGGATTCAGCTGACCAAACCTGGATGTCTACAAACTCTAGCATCCTTAGATTCTGGAAAATAACTCACAAAAATTTTGTGGTATAATTAGTCTGTCTTTTTTAGATGTGTATTTGCAGCTATAGTGAACAGAAAGTAAAGTACATTAAAAGTACATATTCTTTCCATCAACCCCAATCTAGGTGAGGTGAGTCCTGTATTAAGAAGTTAGTCATGTGTAACTAAGCATCTGATTTGCTTGCAGCATTCATACATTCACATTCCACATTCTGTTGGAAGTTAATTTTAAACTTCATTGGAATTTCTGAAAAGAAGGGAACAGTAGGAGATAAACATGGAAAATAAAATTCCGAAGAGAAACATTCAACTGCAGTGTAAGCAGAATCATACTCTGTCTGCAGTGCTGACATAGGGCAGAGGCTGCAACCTATGAAGGTGGGAGATGTTTTCAGTACTTTTTCCCTATAATTTGCAAATTTTAAATCAACTTTATAAATAGAACTCCACAGTTAAAAGTGTAGCTACAACAACTGTATGTTTTTCATACATGCAGTAGTCACAAGTCAAAAATTGGCAAATAGTTCAAATTGTACATTTGTAGCTTGCAGAAAAACTTAATGAAGAACTTTAAGACTTGGGTTATGGTGTAAAGAAAGCTAAATCTACAAGCTTCTTACTTGTGATATTATTTTACATTTTTTTAATAGGTAAGCAAAACCCCATCAATTTTTATTGTGTAGTAGGCTGTAAATGGGAGTCATAGCTATGTGAATCAAACTGACAAGAACTGTGGATGAGTTGTGATGATGGTGCCAAAGTGGAAGAACTTTCTCTATAAAAATCTTATTCAGCTTCTGCAACAATGATGGTAATTTTGAAGTTAGAGAATTTACGTTTGTGGTTGGTAGAAGTTGGTAGAAGAGCAGAATCTAGCCCACCTCTTGCTTTTAAAGATCTCGATCTTCATAAATTCCTGGGAATATTTATTTTAATGCCTAGATTTTGATTAGTCTCTCTAACTTTTTTGGAATAGCCTGAAAAACTAAAGTTGAGTAATTAATTCCACTAATGTAATATCTCATAATTAGTAATGTCTGGGGCATTTTTTTATGTTTTCCAGCAGTAGGTCATGTTTCTGTTTGAGAGCTGTCAGAGCAACTTTAGCACATACAGATAGTAGCAATAATTATAGTACATTACAGAACTGCTTTTGCTCCAAGAAAAAAATCTCACGTAGTGTGAAATGCACTTATCTCTATTTAAAAAAAAATGACTCTCTGTGCTTTACTTAAAAGACTTGACTACTTATTTGTTAGACAGCATGGAAAAGGTTTTATTTTAACTTGTAAAGCCAAATACAAATGATACAGTTTAGAAATTTGAATCAGAATTAATTTCTTTTGGTGCCAGATGGTGCAAAGCTGTCAGATTTATGGTTTTTTTAGGTGACTATGTCATATAGATGCAAAAAGTGAAAAAACCCTTGCTTCTGTAGAGTTTGTTAGCTACCTCCTGAACTTTTTGTATTATTTTAGATTTACTGAGCATGTTAGCATTTCAGTTTAAATGACAAAGTGGTACAGTCTCACCTCAAGTACTGTGTGTGGTTTTGGGTTCCACAATATAAAGAACACAGAAAGCTGTTGGAAACTGTCCAAATGAAGATGGTGAAGGGCCTTGAGGGGAAGCCCTGTGAGGAGTGGCTGAGGTCACTTTGTTCAGCCTGGAGAAGAGGGGTCTGAACAGACCAAGTCTGAAGCCTCATTGCAGTCACAACTGCCTTGTGAGGGGAAGAGGAGGGGCAGGCACTGATCTCTCCTCCTCTCTGGTGACCGATGACAAGACCCAAGGGAATGGACTGAAGCTGTGCCAGGGGAAGATTAGGTTGGATATTAGAAAAAGGCTCTTCACCCAGAGGGTGTTTGGGCACTGAACAGGCTCCCCAGGGCAGTGGGCACAGCACCAGCCTGACAGATCTCACAAAGTGTTTGGACAATGCCCTCAGGCACATGGTGTGACTCCTGGGGATGGTGCTGTGCAGGGCCAGGAGCTGGACTCGATCATCCTTGTGGGTCCCTTCCAACTCAGCATATTCTGTGATTTTATCCTCATTTGAAACCTTGGTACTTGAGGGTTTCTTAATGTTTTTGAAACACAGTAGTAGACACAAGTATAGTTTTATGAATGTTGTTTAAGTGAAAGTATTATCTGTTATATCTTGCAGAGAGATATTTTCTATCATAATCCTCTTTTGCTGCAGAGGTGGTATCTATTGTAGATACATTTTACGTGCCATGTCTTTGTGATTTGAATAGCTATAATTATCTGAAGTTTTACATGGTCATAATACGGAAGGAGTTTTTTTTTCTAAAGTCAAAATAATAAGTTACAAAAAGCAGAAAAGCAAGTCTCTGGTCCTTGGTGGTGATTCATGCAAGTGGAAGTCTGTATATGAAATAAATCTTATTGGAGGCAACAATACTGTTATGGTGAGAATACAGACAACATGGTTCTCAGTGTGGATTTTTTGCTAGATTTTAAGCTATATAAAATGTCAGTGCTGTGGAAACATGAGCCTCTTATGATTAACATTGTCTATTATTTGGATATGTTTTTATATGTAAGCCAGGATTTTGTTTCATGCATTTTTTATTTATTTTGTGCCATTGTTAGTAACTTGTTTCTGCAGACAAAATAGTCCATTATATAATTAAGAATAGTACCAGCGTGTATGAACTTCTGAGTAACTGTATAAATTACAAGTCCTTTCACTTCCATCTGAGATTTTTCAGGCATTTCAGATAGGCTACCTTGAAGATAGCGAGGACAACACTTGGATCCACTCAGTGGATTACTGACTACTTAAAGGGCTATCAGGGGAAACCAGGCATAATCAGGGTTGGATTTATTCGCTGTCAGTGCTAGTACTCCATTGCTAGAAATCCTACCAGTACAAGCTGAGGCTAATGCAACAGGTCCCTTTAAAGCACCTGGATTTGAAACCAGAGTTTCCCTCCTCTAGCTGCAGCCATAGCAGTGCTCCAGCCTGGACATCCTGCAGGAGACTTTCTGCTAAAGGGGCTGTGGGACCGAGACCCCAGCACATAGTGTGGCACTGCAGGAATGCCTGAACCATATTCCTGTGGTGGGGGGATGTGAGGGAAAGGGTGGTCATGTGTATTTTGAGGTAGGTATGTGAGATTTGACCAGTGATGAGGAATAGCTTCAGAAGTGTAGCACCCAGTGGAGGGCTTGTCCTGGACTCAGGTCTGAAAAAAAAAAAATTTGCTGCCTTTCTTGATCAAAGGGGTGGTAGAATCTTAGGATAGTTCAGGTTGGATGGAACCTAAGGAGGAATCGGCTTGAGCTGACCCAGGTGCTTCAGGGTCTTATCCAGCTGGGTCTTGAAAATTCCCAAGGATGAAGAGAGGCTGCGCAGCCTCTGTGGGCAATTTCTTCTGAGGTTTAACCTGAGGGAAAAATGAGGAAGAAATGTGTAACCAGTCAGAACCTCTCCAGTTTCACTGTATGCTCTTTGTGTTTTATCTACTCACCATGTCCCACTCCGAAGATTCCTGATCTGTGGGTGCTGGGGGGCTGTTCTTTGCTCTGCTCAAAGCTGTTTTTTCAGGCTGACTAAGCCCATCTCCCTGCCTGAGTGGCAGCCTTTGCTGCCAATCCAATCTATCACCTTGGTGCCTTTTATTGGGCAACCACACCTGAGTACAGTGCTCCAGCAGTGGGCCAAGGAGTGCTGAGTGGAGTGGGACAATCCCTTCCCTCCACGTACTGGCTCTGCTCCTGCTCATGCAGCCCAGGACATTGGTGGCTCTCTACTGCCAGGGCACTGCTCAGCTTGCTGCCCACATGAGTAATTTAAACACCAAAGGAATACATTTGTGTTTCTATTTTTAGCCAAATAGCTTATTTTTAGCTCTCTCCCTTACAAATGTAGTCTTGCAAATGAATTAGAGAAAAATGATGTCTGAGAGCTGAACAGAGGAAACATTCATTTTAGCCTCCAAAGCCTGGCTAGTGTCCTCTATATATCTATTTAAATGTCTTACTTTTAGAATGAAGTTATATGTCACCCTATATGTTAATTAATTTGGGGGCTTATATTATCCAGCCATCACTCTTCTATAGCCTTTGAGACAATTTCCTGTGCCAGTTTCAAGAAGCCATTTAAGAAAAACTGGTAAAAACAAATAACTTCTCAGACCACCTCAAAATCCTCAGACCAGATCTGCTGTTTGGAATCTTGGTCTGCTTCCAGCCAAAGAAATATCAGCTGTCATGGAAATGCCATGAATTATCTTTGATTCTTCGAGTCTAGTTATGAAACGAATATTTTATATTTCAGCATAATTGAAAATGACAGGAACATTTTCACTGTCTTTGTATGTATTGTTTTTAAAAATTCTATGTGGGACTGCTGTGGTTTTCCTGTATTTTAGTTTAGTTTCATATGTATTCTGGGAAAATTAATAATATGCTAATAAAGAATGCTAATATATATATTTACAAAAATGAGAATTTTGGAGAAGATTCTTTTTGTTTTTCTGAATGACAAGGATGGTTTATCACAAACTTTTACGACTTCAAAGGTAAAATCAATATTAATCCCCCAGTGAAAAGCAGAAGCATCCATTTGGGATGGTCTAATCTGCCACATTTGACACAACTGCCTGTTTAATGAGAAAACATCATTAATAGTAATGAGTTATTTTCTAAAATAATTTCTTGAATTGGTTAATGTTCATATCTTACAAAAAAATTATATTCTTATATTCCTTAGTTTATGCACAATTACAGCTTTTTTTTTTTTTCTTTGAGTCCTATTGCAAAATGAATTTGAACTGTATCAACAAGCAATAAATAAATCTTGTAGCTTCATGAAAGTGATAGAATTGCAACATATCAATAAGTACAGGTTTCAGAAATCATATTTTGCATACTTATGAGATTTCTTTTTGCTTAAACTGATGTTTTATTATTAGCCTTTTTTAGCTTTTCTGGGGATGGGGAGCGTTTGTGGTTGTTTGGGACTTTTTTAGAACTTGCAATACAGATTACAAAATTAACAAAATTTCATATATTTAAAATTTATCCCTTTTTAATAGTGAAGTTTAGGAATGCAAAATAATCTCTTTTTAATCTTATCTAATGTGCCTGTTTCCTCACTACAATGAAATTTACTACCCCAGTATCTTCAAATTTAAATGCAACGTTTCTTATATTACCAGAAAGTCCCACCTGGTTATTTATATGTAAAGTGACTGAATTAATTTTAAATTATCACTTTTCAGTCTCATAATTAATGCAAAGATAGAATATTCTTTATTGTCACGTGTGTGACAGTGCAAAAAATCAAATCAAAATACCTGGAGTAACATATTGTTTACTGAATTTTAATAAGGGCACCTATCTAATCTAATAGAAATAAATTCCTTAATGCACATCTGCATCCTCTTTCTTTGAATCCTTGTCAACCTTGAAGCATTTTTAAATAAAAAGACATTTAGAATTTTTTTCATGTATAATCACACATCTTTTGTTTGGTTACAGCTACAACATTCTGAATTATTATGAGCTTTTCTTCTTCATGCATTTTATTGAACCTTTTTTTTCTGTTTAGATAATAGTATATCCAGAACTATTACTTTTAAATCCTATCATAACAAAAGGTGCCACTTTTCATGGTTTCTTTTACGCTTCTTAGTCTTCCCAGTGCCAGTGGAGCTTCACCAAGCAGTATAATTCTTAAATAAAAACAATCAAGTTAGAACAGCTTTCAAATGGAAATCCTAAATGATGGATTGTTACTAGCAGGGGGTCTGTGCAGGCGTCTTATAAGCTGATATTAATGGCCTCACTCTAAAATCTTGCATGGCTCTAATTGATGACATAAAAACAGGATGCATATAAGAACTGCAGAACTTTCAATAGAGGAAAATTATTACCAAACTTCAGGAAAATTCTCTAATAGGAATAAATTATACTATGAAGAAAATCTATTGGAAATAAATTGGTTTGTTTGGTTCTTTGCATTTAAGAATGGTTTTAAGATCCCTATATATGGACCTGTGTCATGCTTTTTGCAATTTTACAATCTACTCTGCTTATTTTCAGTATGTAATGAGTATACAATTTCAAAAATTGTCTGATTTATCCTGTAAGAATGACTGGTGTGTATTTTCAGTGGAGAGGAATAGGCTGTAGAAAACTAAAGCAGGTGAAAAATCTAGTGTGAGGAACAGACTCCAAATACCTGCTTAATCCTTGGTACTCTAGACCTGCATATTTTTGTCAAAAAATCACAACCTTTTCTTTACAAACTTCTGAAATGGCTTTGCAGTTGGTAAGATGGATAATTTGGTTTGGGGTTTTTACTGGGTTTTTTTACTTTATTTTTTTTTTTAGCAGAAGAAGGAGAAGAAGAAAAATCAATACTGTAATCAATCAGAAGGGCAGTGAATGATTCCTCTGGCAGTCCCCTACAGCAGCAGTTGATGAGGTCAGATAAGGACATGACAGACTGTCAGTGCTGGATAAACCATTTCTCCTGTGTGAGTTAATACAATATTTGCAGCTGCAAGGAAGAATGGCCATTTCTGAGTGGTCTTTGAAGGGGTTGCAAGAAAGGTCAAATAAAAGTTATTTCAATTAGCCCTATAGTTAAATAACAAGTCAGTTAGGTGACCTTAAGTCAGTCAAGATGAAAAAAAACCAAGACCAAATAAATAAAATAAGCGAATCTAAGTGTGAAATTCCAGCTTCCCTGAATTTTGTCATGCCCTCTTTTTACTTTTCTGGTCTGGTTTTTAAATGCACTGTCTATTTGCCAGTTGTGAAATCAATGTGTGGGCTGTGTCAGTCAGTCACATCAGCTGCAGGCTCCTTGCCTACAGGCTGCCTATCATGCTGTGTCATGTAAAGATTTTGCATTAAGGAGTAAAGATGTCTTTGCTATCTTTTGCCTTTGGTAACTTGGATTCTTTCAAATTATGATGGTGATAAAAGGACGGAATCATCTCCCCCACTTTTTGAATGAAACTACTCAGAAGTCCCTTAATCTGTCAAACTCTCTCACAGGAAAAAAAATACTGTGTAAGATAAATGCAAGAAGGCTTTTATAAAACCCTAGCTGGACTGCTGCAGCCTGCATTCCAGTTGACCTTTATTTTTAACATTTGTGTATGTTTTTAATATGTGGCAACAAGAATATTACACAATGACAAGTTAAACCCCTGGAGCCCTGTGTGCTCTGTGGAGTTGAAAGCTGACCTGGCATTGGGAGAGGGGGGTTATCACAGGGCTGTTATCTCTCAGATGTGTGGTCATTACTGAGTAGGGCCCACTTGTGAAACCACTGCACTTGTCAGCCTTCTAGGTCACTGGCATGAGGGGATTAGCTAGTAGGATATGGTTTTATCCTCAGCTATCTTGCTGGGTGAAACAGGATGTAGAAGTAGCAGATGATCTCTCACTCTAGGAGCAGGTGTTGCAGTCCTGGTTATGTGTAAATGTAAGCCTTTTACATATTTCTCCTTGGTGGGACAAAAGCCTGTAATGACAACTTGTCAGAAGAGCACTGAGTTTAGCCCTTGGCTTTCTGAGACACTGTATTTAAGAACACAAATGAACTGCAGAATTGCTGCCCTGAGGTTTTTTTTTTTTTTTTTCTAGGAGAGAAGCTATATTAAATACCTAAACTATGCTACTAGAGTGTCTCACACAAATATTTTGCCACAAAACACCACCCTGAGATTATTTGAATTTATGTTTAGAAATAAGAATCAAAAACGAATCAACAAAGAAAGTGTGCAAATCTGTAATTTAAAATTGGTGTTCTGCATTTCCTCCTCTCTTCACAAAAAGACTTGAGGAGGTTAGATCCTTAGGCGTCTGTGTCTGGTGATATGAAAACCCTTGCTGGTGCCTGGGGTGGGGATTTCTGTCTTCTGTCAGGGACACCTGAAAATGTGGAGGCAAGTGTTTAAACTTCTTTCACCGTTGATGAAATAAACTCCTAAAGAGAGTGATCTATCTTCTGCTACAATATCTTATCTAAATCAAATCAGATGAATCTCTCTCTGGAGGTGACTGTTTCACTGATTAATGAAGTAGATAAGTCCCACTTTTGAATCCGTGTTTACCTAAAACCCCCTGTTTTGCTTCAAGTAATTGTAGCTAAATATCTGATACCTCCATTATCTGAGCACTCCCCAAGCATCATAGCTATTTTCTGTTTCTATTTGTGCCTGTATCTATGTCAACTGAATCTAGACAGCTAGGATCCACTTATGAGAATCAAGAAATCAAGGCAAACTGTCCCTTAATCCTCTGATGCTCCACAAAACGACCACTGATTGCTAAGAGAGTACATCTATCTCAATTTCTGTAGAAATTTCTACTCACTTGAGATGCCTTATTTTTAGGCCTGTCTCTTCCAAAGCTGATGATACCTCAGATTTATCTCTTGAATGCGTTTACGTGAATGAATTGCAAAGATCATCAAGTTTTATGTGGGAAGCATGCTGAGAATCTGAAGCATGTGAGATCCCGTGTCACATCTCATCCTGAAACTATATTTTTTACTTGCCTGTCACTCAGAGGTGCAAAAAGGATCATACCTGCATAGGTCAGTGATATTCAGAATGGGAATATTCTTTTTTTATTAGGACCTGAATTAAAACACCATGCCAATAATCCTGCACAGCATTTGAGCAGATTAAAATTCTAGATTAAGGATGGGAGGGAACATGCCCTTCTTTGTCAGTTAGAACAAGTAGTCGTTTCTAGTACATGACAAATTACATAAGCTGATCTAAGTAGTCCAGCAATGAGAAAGTGCTTGTTACAATAAGGGAATCTGATTATAAATCAGGAGAGTGTTTTCTGCCTGTCCCTTTTGGTACCATAATTTTGCTACTGTCAGCCTTTCCTTTAAGAACTGAGCTCTGAGCTGCCCTAGAGAAAAGGGTTATGCCAATACTAATGAGAAGGGTAGGAATGTTTGGGACTAACTGGGGAATAATTCCTTTTTGTTTTGTTAGCTTGTGAAATAATGGCAATAAAGATAATGCTAATGAGATACAAATCTTCCAAGCATTAGTCCTATTTGACCTTGGCTAATGAAGAGCAGACAAATCCTCTTGAAAACTGAGATACAGAGATTGCTGTGAGATAATGACCAACCCATTTGGGTAGCCTGAGTGCTCACACACTAGGATGCACATAAAATGTGTGAGACAAGACTGGGTATGAAATCTAAACATATATTTCAAGGTTAGTTATATCCCATGCATTATCAGAGACAGAAAACAAAAAGCACTCCGACCAACCCAGCTGCACGTCACTATAAAGCTCAAAATCCTACTGATAAGGTGTGTACAAAACCCTTGTTGTAGATTGGGGTGGCATTAGCCTTCTTCCAGTCTTCCAGGGTATCCTCTGCTTTCCAAAACTTCTGAAATATTATGGAAAGCCCTTGCAATAACATCAGCCAGCTCTCTCAGAACTCTTGGGCGAATGATGTCTGTCCCCATCAGTTTGTGGGGGTCGAGCTCCTGCAAGAGTTCACACACCAACTCTTCTGAAACTGAGGATGGATCTGTTTTTACAAAGATGTAAGACTTCATTTTTTAAAATGGGGAGGAAACTGACTGCCAGCAGAGGCATAATTTCTTTTTGGAAGAATGTCCCAGTGATAGCACTTGCACTTGTGAGTATCTTTCTTTCTGCCCCTAGTCTATGTTTTCATGATTCCAGTCAGTCTTAGAATGATGGGTGTCTGAGCAGGGTTTGCTGTGGTTCGAGGGAAAAAAATAGGATGGTCAGTTCAAAATTTAAATTATTACACTTTGGTCTTTGGCATAGAGCAGCAGAATTGTGTCCTGCTAAAAATATGTCAGTATTTTGATACCTTGAGTATGCCTGCTTTTTCCTCTTTATTATATATGTCTTCAGAGCAATTTAGAGAAGTAATGTTGGAGTTATGCCAGTTATGTTATATATTCCAGAGATTCCTTCAATCAGATAATGCTATTCTGATCAGATATTCTGGCTTCATGATTGCTTTGTGTTTGCAGTCACAAAGAGCCATCAGAAGAACACAAGAATGAATTTTCTGTCTTGTGATTTTTGGACTATCTTGCTTTTAACATTTTGGTTACAGATGTAAGGATGGGTTAAAAGCGACATCAGTGAACTTTGCCTATGCTCCAGGATGCTTAAACAGGATGCAGAAACCACATAACATTAGAGACCTATATAATCCTATGCCCCTAAGGTGTCTTGTTGGAGATTGTTCTTGATAGTTTCAGTTTAGCTGCTTACCCATGATTGAACGTTTTTGAACCCAGGCTGACTGATGCGGGTTGTTTACAAAGACAGGCAAAAAAGTTAATGTTTAGATATATATTAGCTTTTTGTTTGTTTTCTATGCAGAAATCCATTATAGTGTTTGAAAAAAAAAAAAGGCCAGATAACCCCTTGCCATGTGTCCAGAATCTGGAGTTCCTGATTAAGAACTAATGATTGTCACTGAAGAGAGGGATGGGTGCATTAAAGTTGATTAATCAAACTTAAACTTTGTGGATTTTACTGTAAGTACAGAAAGTTTTAGTGTATATGGCTAGGTTTTTCTCCAGCAGTTGTTGAAAGAAAGCATCTTTATACTGAAGAACTGCCCATTAGACCCATGGAGGAACCATATCCACTGAAAATTTAAATAAGTTTTATTCCACTTTTTCTTAACATGCTTATTGTGGCTACTACTCTGTTACTGTGAGGACTTGCTATATCACCATTTAAAGACATGGATTTTTACAGTAAGACAGAAATGCCAATTGAATTACAATTGTATATCAAGGATAGGGGTTTCAAGATGCACTTCTATCCCATTTTTCTCTTAGTAATTTTAACCTCTGTTAAATCAGAAATTTCATTATGCATATTGGTTATCAGTGATTAATTTCACAAAAGCATATGCTACAAAACAACTTTAATCTTCTGCATATGGATCATCACATATCTTAGTGTTAAAAGGCAGAATTAGGGAAGTAAAGAGACTCTTCCAATTATTGCTTAATCATGATACAATTTGAAGAATTGAATATTTTAAGAGGAAATATTTTAAGTCAATGTGACACTTGAAAATTGTTTTAAATTGCTTTGTGCATTTTGATCTGTGAAATTATTCTTGAGGCACAACAGATGACAAGAAATATTACAATAAAAAATTCAAGTAGCTTATTTTTTCATTAAATATTTACCAGCCATTCAAACTTTAGTGGGTTTACTCTGCAACTGAAGAAGAGACCTCGGGTTTTACATCTGTAAATCTTTGTGCTGGTGCCTACCAAAAGCAATTAAACCAAGGCAAGCCTCTGCCACAGTTGTAAGTTATTTAGTAGATAAATTTAAAGTGCAAGTGTTCTCCTATAAGTTTTAATGGTTGAAATAAAACTAGAAGTATTAAATAAAAATTAATAACCAATTTCTTGAGTGAAACAGAAATCATGGATGCACTGTATTTGCATCATAAAAGAAATATGATAAGCACATGTGTGCAGTCTGTCACTGGCTCTTCAGGGTCACTGGCTCCTTCTTGGGGAAGAAGACAGAACACTGGAAAGGAGAGAACTGTTTTTCCCAATGCACAACTTTTCAAATGGGGCTATGCTGAACTAGTCAAACATCTTAAATTTTTGGTTCAGAATATATTTTTCAATTGCAGTCAAAGATACTACATTTACTTGCTTTAAAAGATACTTTCATCTTTTTCATTTTTTTTCTTATCTAGAGGCTTCAGCTTCCAGATCAACAGCAACTAGCATTTGGGCTGACAATACTCTTCACATATCTTATTAGTCATATTATGTGCATAATATTAAATACATTATAAATGTACACAGGAACACACTTGTGTCATCATAGGACACTTTCTGTACTGTTGGGAGCAATGTAATTTGTTTAACTGAAGAAAATCAACTGGACCACATTAGACTCTAACTCAGGATTTTTCCATATGTGTGTCAGTTGCAGGAATGTTGCTCTTATCTTAGTAAATGTGATTTTATAGATATTATTCTTAATTTTCATTACTGCTGTTTTGACTCAATCTCCAGAATTCAGATACCATGGAAAAGTCAGACTGTTTTACTCACAAACCATAATAAAAGTCCCATAGAAGTCTGTAACATACCCTGTTCTGTCAATTCTCTGCCTCCCATCACTTCTGCTTTCTCCCTTTATTGCTAGACACATTAATATAAACATTTTAATGTGGGGTACCATATAAATATTTAAGATGGTACCCAGTTATATAAGTGTTTTTATTGTTGGTGAATTGTTTAATATTGATTTAAGTGCTTTTTATTGAAAGATTATATATATTTTTATTTTTCATGAAACCTGGCGTGATGAGAAGGGAACAGAGCTGACTGGAAAGTAGCATTTTTCTTTGTGAAAAGTTTGGAGTTTTATGAATTCCTTAGATACTTCAGTCTTTTCTAGAGATTTGAAATTTCTGCCAAAGGAATTTCATGGATGAAATGGTCTATTTTTCTGGAAAAGTTTCATTGGAAACTTTTAGGACAGCTTTAGGAAAAAAAAATCTAATTTAAAAGTAAGTGATCAGTTTTTTCTGCATTTGGGGAAATGCAATGCTGAGATAATGCAAGAGTAATTAATTCTGCCAAAGGGAAAAAGTGTAGCCATTGTACCTACTAGCCTTGTGGTGCTGGGGAAGCATTTTCCTGGAAGTGCCCCATGCAGATGCAGATATGTGCAGCACCCCCCATCAGCCATTCAAAAAAGTCAGATTAAAATTGTTGATGGGAGGGAGAGCAGGAGTGCCTAGCATATCAGTGGAAAAGTTTTGGGCTAAAAAATGCATGGCAAGTATTAGAGTCCTTCCCTAAACTGTTTACCTCTCTTTGAATGTGAGAAAGACAAGGGTCAGCTGCATCTCCTCATACTATAATGAAAAATAGGTAGATTTTGACTGACTTATCTAAAGGCTGCTTGCCTTCAATATCATCACATCCAGATGCAGAAAAGATTTTGGTCTGGATCAGATTCTTTATGTACTCCACAAAGCAGTGTCACCTGTCTTGAGGACACGTGTGGGGAAGGTGTGTTCACTGTTCTGGTGTCTGCTCTTAAACACCCACAAACCTTTCAGCTCATCAGATAAAGGGGAAGTATCAGAGGCACTGAGCTCAGTCTGTACTTCCAGATGGTGTGTCCAGGAGGGGTGCTGCTCTGCTTGCAGCTGCTCTGTCTTGTGGCTGGGATTCTTCTGTCTTTATTTTGTCTTCCAAAAATTCAATGTGCTCTTACCAGCTGATCTATATAGTTATAACAACTCACCCAATTTTTACATGGGGTGACAATGCACTAAGGCATGAGATGTGGTTCTTGGGACAGTCTTATGCAAGGCCAGGAGATGTATTTTGATGATCCTTGTGGGGCCTTTCCAACACAGGATATTGTATGATCCTGGGATTCACCTCAGCTTAAGTAATGTATCGAAAATAAATGAAGAGAGTCACCATTTGAAGTCAACTTTTTTTAAGTAATGAGATCTGGAGAAGCAAATTAACTCTAAAAATCCTACTTTTTGTCATTTAAGTTGTCTGAAAGTGATTTTCATCCTTCAGCTTGGACAGCTGGTGTGCTTGTGGCTTTTATTGATGGTAAGCAGCAACAACAGTGGACTCAACAAGTTAACAGAGAGGAGCTTCCGAGCTGTCTGTCTTCATGACAAGGGCTGACACAGTTTGCACATTGTGAGCTTTTGCTCTCTTTAGTCTTGTTCTGCCTTCAGTCAAAAGTGATTATCACTGTAATCCCAGGGAGGTTCAGAGGTCCAGCACTACAGAGGCAGAGCAGTACTTGGGTGTGATGCCTTCCAGCAAAGCCTCATGCTGCAGGAAATGTTTCCACATTACTGTGAAAGGTTCTCTTTTTTCTTAATAAAGCGTGGTAACGATGGCAGGCTGCTGTGGGCAGCAGTGGTGCCCGTGATACTTCTCCTGTTATGAAGAGCATCCAGCCATTCCCCTCAGCTGATCCCTCTGTGCAGCAAGGGGAGCCTGCAGGGCGATGCTGCCAGGGCTGACTGCAGCTCTGGGGGGTCTGATTGCCAACAGTGGGGCAGGCAACACCCTCGAGTAAGCTGGCAGTGCTAAGGAGAAGTACACTTATCATAACTGTGTTTCTAATTTTTTTTTTCTCAGCTGCTCTAGAAAGCAGTTTATAGAAATGCAAATGTTGTGATAACAGTTCTGTGCAAGCTGATGAAAATGTTTGATAAATTAGGTGAATTGCAGGCTAGGTTTTCTCAGCTTACAGGATTTTTTTACTCTTCTCTCTCATTACGACTCATTTTTTGGCACATACCGTGTAATTTTATCTTAGTAGTCTGCTTAAAATTTCTGGTTGACTTTTCACTCTTGATTCATATTAGTCTTCTGAATTGTGGTGTGTTAGCTGTGGTGACAGGGACTTTCTTTTGGGGGTGGTTTGGAACTGTAATCACATTTTCGCCTTATCACGTCTTCATATTCTCACTTTTTCAGTGTGCTGGCCCCTGGCAGTTGATTCATCATGCATCCCTAAGCAAAAACATGGACTGGGACATAGAAAGCAATAATAGAGTAGAATAAATCATATTACAGTCTCATGTCTGGGGGGAAAAGATCAGAGAAGGCATGCTAGCTGTGAATGTAAATGTATTGTATGGCTTCTGGTTTGTCAGCTCAATTGGTGTGGTTGTGAATTTATTGAGTCTAGGTTTTGAAAAATGCAGCACTGTCTGCTCTGTTCAGAATCAATACCAGTCAACAGAATGAACCAGATTTGACTGGTCAAATACTCTGGCAAATTGTTTCATGTGTGTTTCATGAGAGAAATATTGTATATGTTGCTCCCGCTGAAGTAGTAATTGCTGATATAAACTGAAATATTAAGTGTATGCCCATTGCACTGGCACATGCTTAATGTTTTTATAGCAAGTACAGACAAGAATACACTCTTAAAAATTGAATGAGAACCAGAAATGAATGGGCAATTCTATCCCAGATATTTGTTTAGGCACTCATTTGTTTGTTTTGCTTTTTTTCCTCCACATAATGTGGTGCCTAATTGTGTGAGGAGACCTACTGGATTTCCATGTGTGAATAGCAGTGATTCATTGAAGAATACATTTGCTCTAAGCATTTGTAATACATTTTCTGGAAACCTGATGTGAAAAATTACATTTCCAGATTTTCTCAAAAGAGTTCATGATTTTAAAAAAATCCTTCCTTTGAAAATTCCCACCGCTCAATTTAAAAATGTCATAGATGGGATTTAGTACTAGACATCATAAAATTGGAGGTAGTAGGGTTTACAAACTGTTAGTTTCTTATCTATGTATCTAAAGTTACAGCTGCCTGTTGTGGTACAAATAAATTCAGGGCAGCCTTTACTTGTAATTTTTTTTCTTATCCAAAAAGTTCCCATACTATAACTCACTACCAAAATACATACAAGAAGAGGGAAGATTTTTTTTTTAGTCTGTACTCTTATAACATACACATTTGCTTGGCTTTGGAAAAATGAAAAACAAAGGGCTACCTCTCCTCTCTCCAGACAAACATGTATTTCATGGAAGTTTGACAGCATACTGTAACATCTAAGTTATAATGAACACAGGCAGCTCAAAAATAAAATGTTAGTACCATTTGTTGAGATGACAATCTTCTCTGTTCAAGTAAATAAGCATAACTAAAGATTGGAATTATGCATAGAGTGAGTAGTCCTGTCAGGAATATTTAGCATTTATTTTATTTTTAACTGTAGATTTGCTGCTCTTTTTGTTTTTTGTTAGTTATCTCTTCACTAAGAGATATTTTGGTTGCATGTCCAAAAGTCCTTGCATACCAAATGGAGAACAAAGCTGTGAACTTGCTATGCTAACAAGACACACATGGAAATAGTGGAGAGTCCATTGAAGTGCCACAAAGTTGATTCAGGTATAATCCTTTGGCACAGGAGGATGGGCTGAGACAGCCAGGCTTGTTCACCCTGGAGAAAACTTTTCAATGTGTACCTGGTGATGGGCAGTGAAGACAGGTTCTTTTCAGGGGTGTGTGGTGACAGGACCAGAGAGGTTGTGGAGTATTGGTCCTTGGAGAGGGATTGTCTGGGCACGGTCCTGGGCAAACAGCTGTGGCTGACAGTGCTGTGAGCAGGAGACTGGTCTTGACAAACTACAGAGGTCTTTGCCAACTTCAGGCTTGCTCTGATCCTGTGATTTGTCCAGCCTTTCCACTTCCCATTTTCTCCCAAGTGTCATTACATGATGATCTTGATTTTTCTATCCATTCTTTACTATTTCTTTATATAATTACATGCAACATATAGATTAACTTAAATTTTTCCTGGGGGGGTTGTAAATTGATGTAGGGTCTTCTTATGTCTGTCACTCTGGGCAATGTAACAAAAAATGATGCTTTTTATCTTCTGAATTTTTTTTTTATAATTTTTTTGTTTCTGTCATTTTTGCACTTCAAAATGGATTTTATTATATTTTTTCCAAACAAAGGTAACAAGTGACAGGACAAGAGGAAATAGCCTCAAGTTGCTCCAGGGGAGGTTTACATTGGATATTTTGAAGAATTTCTTCACTGGAGGTATGGTCAGGCTTTGAATCAGGATGGGCAGGGAAGGGGTGGAATCACCCTCCCTGGAAGTTTTCAAACAACCTATGGATGTGGCCCTGAGGGACATGGTTTAGTGGTGAATAGGGCAGTGCTGGGTTAACAGCTGGACTTGATGAGCTTAGAGGTCTTTTTCAGACAATTCTGATTCTGAGAGAGGCAAAATCTTACAAAATAGAAGGGGAAGAATCAATGGGTACAAACTTTCCTGTGACTCCCCTGAACTACTCCTAGCCACAGTCAACAGGCTGTGGAGATAACTTTTCTAAACAAGATAAAGTAGTTTTTTTGTATTAGCTGTTTGTTTCCTCAAAAAAAAAAAAAAAACAAACCAAAAAAAAAAACCCCATACAATCTGCCCAAACTGTTGGTTTATTTTATTATTTTTTTAAAATTTGTGATCCCAGCTAGACTCAGAACTACTTGAAACCTCTGGGGCTGGAAATGAGGAAAACGAAGACTCTAAAGTGCTAACAAAATCTATTATTCAGAAAATTATGATTAAGTGGAGTTAAGTTGTACTTGCAGATGGGCCATAAGTAGTTACAAGAGTATTCAGTTTTAATAAACAGGTGCTGGAAATACATGTATTTGCATTGCCTCCCTTAAAATCCACAGGTGGGGATTATAATCAGTTTAATCTTTTGTTAGTCCCCCTCTCAGAGTAAAATGTGTGCTGTGCTTTTCACAGGGCCAGACATCTGGGGAGCAGTGACAGCAGTGGGGTCCAGGAGTTGAAGAAAAATGTTCTTTAAAGCAGGTGTGTTTCAAGTTTCAGAATGGAACCTGTGTAATGTTTATATTAAAATATACTGCATCTTACTGGCAGACTTAGTGTTAGACTTTGAAACATTTGTTCAAGTTCTTTTTGCTTCTTTTGCCCAGTTGACTGAACCCTCTATTCGAATACATTAGGTCAGAAAGCAAAATGCCACCTCTACAATTTCACAATCTGTATGCAAAAAGAGCATGAATGGAAGTTATAAACACCCATTTGGTTTCCTGGATGGTGAAATGTTCCTTCAGGCTCTGCTGGTTTAATCAATGCATGAAATAGATCACATTTGTTTAGGGTGGTTATAGCCTGACTACTGTATTGACTTCAGCTGGAAAAAGAATAGCCAGCAATATTTAGAGGAGGAACAGTTAATCCACCCACATTAAAAACCTAGCAGTGTGATTTTGAAAGGGAGTGCCTGGATTTGCTATGCAAATTTTGTACATGTTAATGTGAAACAAAAAATAACTTGATCATATTTTAAGTAGTAATAAATAAAACATTATCATAATAATGACTTGCTCAAGTATTGAAAGTATTGTTTTAAAAGGTTTGCTCTTCTTTCCCAAACTCCTTACACATGTCTAGATAGGGAAGCTTGCATTATATTATTTATTATCTGCTGATGAAGCATGATGGGGTTTTCTGATTTACTTGCCAAGTGATTAGCAAAAGACCTGGATTATTTGTGATTGCTCCAGTTAGGAAGATTAATTAATAATAGAGCTATTTCTGTTTCAGGAAATAAAGAACAAACTTTTTTCTTCTGTCTGATTCCAGTGTGTTTGATGCAATTTTCATTAAAATTCAAGCAAAAAAGGCTACTTTTTCAACCAGCCCATGAATCCAGAACTGGTTTCATAATGGAAATTACAATATTTTGGTTTCAAAAGGGCCATGTGGTACAGTCAGGCATGCTGCTCAGGTTTCAGCCAAGGAAGGTTTCTTTAGCTCTGCTGGGAAATGGGAAGTGATACAAATGGAGAATCACAGCCTCTTTGAAGTACCCTTGAGGCTGGCATACAGTCTTGTATAACTGAAAAAAATGTATAGTATAGTGTTGCATTTGGAATAAGAATAGCTCCACAGCTCTGGGAAACAGGATTCAAAACTTCTCAGACCTTTCTGCCTGTCCCATGCACTGGATGGACACACACATGCAGACATGTATGAACACGTGTATGCAGTCGTGCTCAGGCAGAGATTGCAGGTGGCTCCTGAGTAAGGAGAGGGCTTGGCTTTGTGTTGCCAGCTCCACACAGGTGTCCACTGTAGGAGACTAGGAAACAAAGATCCTTCTTGTTGGAAGCAGCAAATCTAACTTGATCTCCTTGCTAGTGTTTGCAGAACTGTAAAGAACAGCAAAGACAGTGAAAAGATGCTGGTTTTTGTTGAAGATTTTGTCCATGCATGTGGTGATAGATAGGGATTAGGGCAGGGAGATTCCAAGCAATGCAGATGGGCTCAGAGCTGGAGATCCCTCTGCAACAATGTCAGCACCTGGTCAATCCATTCCTCTGAACTGCAAGCCTCTGAGAGGATGGCAGAGTTCAACAACATCTTCAAAATAATGCTTGAAACTTGGTTCAGTTCCAGTTTGAGCTAAAATATGTTTTTGAATGATACGATAAGCTTGAGTCTATTTCATATCCTTATTTTGTTTTTCCAGAAATTTAATGCAAAATTCAATTTTAATGAAAATAGGAAAAATAAGAGCTTGTGTCTCTGCTCATGGTTTCAAGTCATGTTTTTTTATAATTCTATGACACCATGTATTTCTCTTTAAGCTTTTTTCTTTAGGGTCCATGTTATTAACCTATGCCTGGTGCTTCTTTTCCTATGATTATTTATTTTTCAAGTAAAATTATTCCAAAGCCACCAGCACATTCCAAAACCAAAAGCCAGTGGAAAACATTCTTTCATCATCATCCTTTTTTTTTTCTGAGAAAAAACCCCACCTTAGTTGAAAGCTTCAATGTTCTTGTAACCCAACCTTTTATTTGCAGCCATGAGAAAGTTAGGTTAGCATATTACATACATAATCCTCTGGTGTTTGAGCTCCTTGAAACTTGTCACATAATATATGTAGTGAGACTTGTACACCCTAAAGAGGTCTCCCAGGTGCCCGTGTATTAGACTTTGTTTGTGAGACTCATGGGATATGTGATGACTGAAATCGAGGTTTCTGCTCTATGACAAAAGGAAAACTTCTACCTCCACCACTCACTCCCACCCCTGTCATGTGGAAATATTTATACTTTTTTTATGGAATCATTCTGTTTGACATTAAACTGTGGCGCTGTGGGAATATTTCTGGCTTCCTGTGAGCTGGATCTACACTCTCCATCCCCTGTGGTGCTTCAGTGGAACACAGCACAGTGTGTGGGGAGAACACAGTATGTATACATATATATATATATATATATTCACTGCATGGTGTGTGTTTCCATTAGGCTCACTGATAGGGGAAATGGGACCTAATGTGTGTGAATACTGAAACATGTCATGGCACAATAAAGAGTTTAATATCGCATTGAAGGGAATGGTTCAGTTAAATTGCAATCATGAACACATTTTTAAACATGTTCCAATAGAATATTATAATAATGCAATCAATCTTAAGAGCTTCTCAAATTAATTTTTTTTGGTTAAAATTAAAAAGGTAATAGTCTGATATCTGATTTAAAAGACAAATTCTGAAAGAAAGTCACAGCAGAATTTATAGCCAGCAAGGTGTACAAAACCAGTTTTCTTGCTTTTTGGGGAATTCTAAGCATACCAGCATTGCAGATTAGATTGATGAGTTGACTGAAAGTCAGATTAAGAAATTAGAGTAGCTACAAAATTTAGGAGGACATAGGGGTAAGCTGAGAAAAAAGTACAGAAAAAGGTAGAAAAAAGATCAGACAACTTTGCAGGAAAACTAAAATATTTAATTTGTTAACAGGGATCTTAGGCAGTTCATGAAACCTAATATTTTTGAGGATGCTTTCTGAGCTTCTGTTTGCGATAGCAAGCTCCACCTGGGTATTTGTTTGGTTCCTGTGCCTTATACTGAGGTAGAATATAAAAGAAGTAAAAGAAGATATTTCTGCTTCTTGCACACTGATAGCAAGAAAAGCTGATTATACTTTGGTAATTATTCATTGAAATGGAATAATGAAATATGGCTATAACCAAAATAGCATATGAAATAGCATATATTTTTTCCTTCTAAGTTCTGTAATTTGGGGAATTTTCTCTGATATGAAGTTTCTTAATTCCTGTACTATGAAAATTTCCCCTTCTGTTCTCCATGTGAAACACAGTTCTTCTCAGAGCATTTTTATTAGTTTGATTCTCTCACTGATGGTACATATTCCCATCCAGAATTGCTTGGGTACTATACTTTCCTGATTACATTACAAACTCATTAGGTTTGACAGGTTATTTCGTTATGCATTATATGAAATACCACATGTATCTAATATTTGATTGTATTTCACCCTCATTTTATCACCACAAAATGGCTAGCTGTGCCTGCTCTATCTGATTTACTAATAACTGTTATTGTCCCAATATAGGGTTGCAGAACAAAAGCACCTTTTAGTAAAGACAGATGTGATGTTTTGAAGGAATTATCATTTATCTGCAAGACCTCAGATGAACCTTCTCTTTGCACAGGGGGAAACCTGAACTGTTCTAATCCTTACAAGTCAATTATCATCTAAACTGCTCATTTCCTGCTGCAATTCAAGATTCATAAAATCTGAATGGGATATGCATTTTTAATGTTATGGCAGGAACCATAAATATTGTTCGCCTTGTTTGCCAGAATCTTAATACAATAATGACTATAAAGCTGCAGGAAGGAAAAATATCTAAGATGCATTGATTCAGTTTCATAACCCAATAATTCTGACAACCTTTTCAAATGATTAAAATGGGCCTGGAGAAATCCAGGCCCTGAAGTATTATCTCCATTTGTGAAGCCCTAAATGTTTTTCTGTTGAATTTTTTTTCCCCTTTTCTTCTTTTAAATAATGCAGGAGCAGGTGCTGGCATTTCAGTTCAACTAATTAGTTTCTAATTTACTGTAAACATCTTAGAATTCCATGAGCATGTCTCAGTGGTATCTGAGAGGAAACAATCTACTGGTTCGATAAATCTCTCCTGAAATACCACTGAGAATTGACTGCATGAAGTCTATGGCCTTACTTAATATATCTGAGTTTTTTAGAATACACTGAAAAGCAAGATAACAGTTCCAGCCTTTCTCTGATATTTTCATTATCTCTGTAAAGACAATCTGTAGGAACCTTGTGTTAATGACCCATTGTTTTAATTTTAAAAGCTATGAAATATTGCATTGTATTTCAATGCTCTATTGGAATTGGTCCAGACATTAAATGTGTTTGTAGTGATATTGCCACAGGAATCTTCAACAATGCTTTGCAGTATTTTTACATTCAAGTGATTTGTGTATCTAATTTGGAGATCAAAATGTAGACATAAATATTAAACTATTTCACTTGTTTCTGGGTTATTGACCTCATAAAGTGGTTGCATTTACAATGAGAAAATTTGCTTGTTACCATTCATTAAAATAAAACAGGAACTTTATCTAAATATCTTTGTTTTTAAAATGTTTATGAACATGTTATATATATACACATCAAACTTAATTGGTTTTTTTTCAAGATAACTAGAATTGGAAAAAAATACTTTCTGTATTAATACAGAAATTTTTATTCATATGTTAATTGTAGCAAAACATTTTAAAATAATGTTGTCCCCTTCTGTTTTTTCTTCATTAATTATTAATTATCTTACAATTAAGATAAATGACTCTTTAAAGATACAGAAGGGTACTAAGTTATACATGCTTATTTTTTCTGACTTTGCCTTAAAAACCAAAGACAGTTGTCTTAGTACAGATGGTAAGATTTACATTCCACCATTTGGTTGGAGCCCTAACATACCTCCCAGTGTGTTAGCAAATCCCTCAGGAATGCTCAGGAGCTGAACCAGCACTGGTGACACTGAAATCCCACTCTCAGAATTGCTGCACTTACCAACTGCTTGGCAACATAGGCACCTTTCCTTTCTCCAGTGCTCATCAGCATCCTTTGCCCTGCTAGAACTATTCTGGCAATTTGCAATGAACTGAGCAAAGGACTGGCTGAGGCTAACACTGGTTTTGTCCAAGGTTTCACTTATATTTTTAGTGTACTGGAACCAGAAACAATTTTTCCAGGACACCAGTGAGGGTGATGAGGGAGGACTGAGTTGCTGAAAACTTCAGTGTCACCAGGGAAAATGTATTTATAAGTGTACTTTCAGATACAAAAAGCTAGATATGCAGAGTCCTGCTGAAAATGTGTCAGAACCTATTAATACAGGAGTATACCAGGCTTTTGGTGTAGTTCTTGCTTTTTGAACGTCAAAGATACTAATTTTTCATCATATTTGAGTAATTCACTCTTGTAAGAATGTTTTTTCTGATATGCAATGTCCTTAACATTTCATTGGATATTATGTAGGAAAAAGTGAACGCTGATATAAATGTTTAGTGTCTATTTATTTACAGACATTTATTTGATATTTTGGATTCTTAATCAGTAAAGGAAATCTTAAAAGTACCTACCATAGATTGTGTGAATGGCTAAAAAGTTGATACCAGCTGGAAAGAAAATGTGTATAGACATTTCTGATGCATATAGTGCTAATTCCTATGTTTTTATGCAAGTTTTTTCATCTCTGCT
The DNA here is from genome assembly GCA_013397555.1 of Urocynchramus pylzowi. NCBI lineage: Eukaryota > Metazoa > Chordata > Aves > Passeriformes > Fringillidae > Urocynchramus > Urocynchramus pylzowi. Next base: position 1,140,543 of record VZRH01001692.1, on the reverse strand, counting down.
TTCATTCGCTATCTAATTTCTTTCAATAAATTCTATCTTGCCTAGTATGGGAAAATTAACATTGTCATTAAAGTAATGTGTGCTGAGAAAAAAAAAAAAACAGCTGAGAGATTAGGATCTATTTGGAAGAGAGATGAAAGAAAAAAATAAAATACTTATAAGTTTATGTGCAGGAAAAAAGTGTTAACTGAAAATTATGTTGATATACATAGGAGGAATCCAAATTGATATGGAGTGGAAAATTATGTAATTGCTACCCTTTATGTTGCAAGACTTGACACATAAAGGGATAGAATCTTTCAGATGGGCTTTCAGTTACTCTGGAACTGGAGCTGCTATGCACTGCACTGTCCTTGTGCCACCAAAAGAAGCTTCAGCCCTCTGAAGCTGGAAACAGGCTGGAAACAGTTTTCTCATGGGATCACTTGTATCCTTGTTTCAAGGTTTTCTTGATAGGTAATCCCCTGTACTATACCCTAATTTAAATTAGCTTCACTCTATTTAACTAAGTTAAATTGATTAAACTGAGAGTGCTGTGTGTTCTCAATGCATATTCCATGGTAAAGGAGGAGCCTCTGTCCTACTTCACAAGTTTTAAACTTTCTCCCATTGCTGATAAATCTGTTAGAAGAACCAGAAAACAACATCCCTGCCAAGCTTAATTACACAGATGCAACGGTTTATGAGAGAAGGATTTCCCCCCCTGCAGTTATGATAGCTAGAAATTTTCTTTTTAATGTCCTGCCAAATTTCCTGAACTGTTTCCAAACTGAGCTGGACTGTCATCCAAATAGCCTCAGGAAATTTCATTGCTAGATATCTTTACACTGAAAAATGTAAGTCTTTAGTTTTCATGAGGAAACATTGGATTTTGTTTCCATGCACAAAGGGCCAGATCAAGTTGTCAGAAGTTCCTGGTCTTCTTCCTATCCTTACCATAGATGCTGGGAAGTAACAATTTTTTTGATAGAAATCTGAGTCAGAGTGGGTGGTACAATTAGACTGTAATGTTGAACAAGTAATTGAACAACCTCTGCCTCTCTGTCTGTGAAACTGGGGCAAATAAAGGCCATTTTAAGGCTAATAGCAAGCTATTAATTAGTGTTCCTAGAGCCATTTTGATTTCTCATAAGGAAGATTTTATTTATATGAAATGATCCACTGGGATTCTCTTAGTGGCCCTTTTTTGTTTCTCACACCCAATTTTCTTCTTTTTATAGCTAGGAAATGGAGAATTCTGGAGTGTGATGGATGAGTTATATCCTTGTGAAGAAAACAGGAGGGCCTGAGACTAGGTGAGTCAATCCTTACAAGCCCCTCAGTGAAGTGGCACTGCAGTAGGAGGCTGTGGATCTTTGCAGAACTGAGATCTAAGAAAGTCATTTAGCAGAGGCTGGTGGATTGGTTTGGTGCCTGAGATTTAACTTTTGCATCTGACTGTAGTGGTTTTTTGTGTGGTAGTGGTTGCCATTCTTTCCACACGAGTAGCTTTTGGCTACATGTACTGCTGTTATTAAGTCCTCAAGTTATGGCTTGATGGCAGTGGACAGAACAATTTCTTAGCAGAAAATTCTTAGCAAGTGCACAAGTGACTGCTCAGTGAAGCATTGTAATTAAAGTAGTGATGGTATACAGTCTACTAAATTACTTCAGACTGTCAAGGTGGTAAAGCAAATGCCAGCTCAGAGTAATAAGCTGAGCAGTAAACTCATAAAATAGTTATTCTTTGTTCTGACATGGCTCATTTAAATATCTTTTTCTCCTAATTCAATACCTGGAGAGAATCCTATAAATATTTTGGGTAAACATAAGAATGTTTCTTTACTATAAAATTATTTGAGCCTTTTACAGAAGGCATCAACTGATAGTTGCTCAGTACTGCATTCCTACTGATGATGATTACTAGCAATGGGATAGTGTTAACCCTGACACACTGGGTTTTGTTATGTGAATGTGGGAGATATGTGTGTTCAACTATCGCAAATTTTTATTGCACTGGGGTCAGTTTTTCCTGTTGGCTATTTTTTCTGGTTGTTTTTTCTTACTTTCAAACATATTATTCTAAAAGTATCTCTATATATACGCTATAATTTCATCCATCTTTTATAGGGCTATAACTTTACTAATTTCATTTCTTTTATATATGATGAGTTGGTTCTGATTTTTTTTTTTGAGTGTGTTTTGTTTTTTTTGTGTTTGTGTTTGTTATTTTTAAAATCAGAGCACATTGTAGGAATAAAATAAATCTCGTAGGCTTTGTTTTCATGCCTGTGTGTTTGATCACTGCCCATACTCATTTTCAATATGTTCAACAGAGCAGAAGGTAATGAGCACAGAGTGGCTAAAACGACTGGATCACAATGTCTGCCATTCATAGGTATGAACATATACTGAAGATTTTTAATTTGTTTTAAATTTATGGTGAGTGTGGAGGAAAAAAGATTAAATGGTACTTCTCCCCCAGGATATCCATTTGGTTTCCCGTATATTTTTGTACATTTGAATTTCTGGCCATTGGACTTTTGCTGCTTAATACCATTTAAAGGTATTTTTAATGCCATTTAAAAGTATTTTCCCATATAATTAGTGACTGTGTTATCCTCTTGGGTGACATGTAGGTTTGAAAGAAGAAGCAATTATTTAACAAATTGATGAGCTCTTGGCTCTCTGATTTTTTGAAAGCTCCTGGAATTGTAGCAAGAGTTCTTCTGTCCCAAATGTAAGAGTCTGAAAATTACTCATCTGATTCATATCCTGGGATATTCTCACAGCAAAAGCTACAAACACCTCCAAAAGGTGAGTCACCTTATTTTGAGGTTAGATGTGGAATTAATCTGTTCATATGGCTGTAAATCTCCACAGAGACAGGCACTTTTAGGGTAAGATTCATATCTCTTAAAGTAGGCATCTAAAACAGATCAGATGAATCCTCATTAGGAGAAAAGAAATATGCCCTAGTTCAAGAAAAAAAAATACTGTTTCTTGGCATTCACTATCCAGGGGCTTAGATGATTAGCTTAGACTGGAAATCTAGCTTGGAAATGCATTAAGTTGATTGATACTTGCAACACAGACTGATTGTAAACAACCAGCTCTGGTTTGCATAAAGGGTGTAAGTCCATGGAATTCCAAAGAACTCTGTGAATTTACAACAGTGCCTACTCTTTCATTGGCATAAATCAGTGCAAGTTCATAGGACTGAAAACAGCTATGCTGCTTTGCAAGTGCTAAGAGGTTGATGTAGTAAGTATATTGAAAATTTTGGTTAAACTATTTTAGAAAAGCTTAGAATAAGCTTGCTGGGCCATCTGACCAGCCATTCTCTAACATAATTACCTGAATGCTGGAAACTTTGAGCGGTATCATCAGCAAATGTTCCTTAAAATATGTAACCTTCCCTTCCCTTCCCTTCCCTTCCCTTCCCTTCCCTTCCCTT
>VZRH01001692.1:1076134-1137004 GCA_013397555.1 Urocynchramus pylzowi | reverse complement strand
TTTCCCGAATGCTGGAATCTTTGAGCGGTAACATTAGCTAATGTTCCTTACCTTCCCTTCCCTTCCCTTCCCTTCCCTTCCCTTCCCTTCCCTTCCCGTTCTTTTTTCTTTTTCTATTTTTTTTGTATTTGTATTGTTAGCTGAAATCCTGTCTGTACATTAAAAAACCTTTTTTTTTTTAGAATTTGGATAATGCATGTCTTGAAATACACTGTGCAGTGATTAATGTGTACAGCATACACACATGTGCCAAGACTAAAAAGCTTCACAGCATATGCACAAAAAAATCCATACACTAGTTTTTAGTAGGATAATTTTTTTCAGTATGTTTATAGATTGTTCCATTTGTTTAAAAATATTTTCACATACAAAATGGTCATGAATAATTCCGCTTCCTAGTTGTGATATGATAATAAAATATTTATTAATATTTTAAATAAAGGAGTTCTTTATTTTAAAGGAGAGAGTAGTCAGGTAATTTTTATTTGACGTCTTTACTAATCCAAATTGATGTGTTTGTTAATAACATCTTTTCTTTGAATCTTTTCAAACTTAAAGTTGTCCACTTAGACCAGCTTAATGTAATTCAGCAACCTGGATTATGTTCAGTCCTATAAAACCTCCCAGACAGACCCATAAAAATATAATAGATCATCTACAGGGTAAACACCTCTGCTATTACACTGCTGACAGCAAAAAGTGATTACATACATTTCATTGCAGTGGTATTAGTAGTGACCTGCAGGAGATACATTTTCTCCCAGCACACTGTGAAGCCTGATGAAAAGTCATTAATATGGTCAATGGTCTGACTGCTATAGATACACAAACATATAAACTGTTTGAGGGATGAAAATGTTAAAGGAAATCTTTATGTAGTATATAACCATATCCAGTACTTCTGCAGGAGAAAAAGTGGCCAGGGATATTCAACCTGTGCTGTATTTTGACACATCAATAAATTTTGTCCTTTATAAATTATCCATGGCAAATATATCTTTAAATGAATGAAGGATCCCAGTTATGAAGAAGACCTTTCCCCACTGTTGTCCTCACTGAGCAAATGTAGAGCTGAGAAATGTCTTTGATTGCTTTGTCTGCCTGTAGAGAAAAAAATCTGTTACACAGATCTGTTGTAACTGTTCTCTCCTACCTTCTCCTATGGACATCCAAATTCTTCAGAGAATTAACTCATGGCTGATAGGAATAATCCACCTTGATTTCCCAGAACAGGGGAAATAGCCCTTACTATTGAATGCAGATTTACACTGAGAAAACCACTAACACCTGCTTTGTACAAAGCAGGAATGCTCCTGACAAATCCCAAACATGCAAAAGCAGGCAACAGGTAGAGATGACAAGAAAGTGATGAAACAAAAGGCAATTAAAAGGCAACATTGGTCAGGATGATAAATAGCTGTCACTGTAAACCATCTGCTGAAACAGTATAAAGAAATCTGTAGTCATAACCCTGGAGCAAGTATTTGTCTCATTTGTATGGTGTGCCAAGCCACTCAATATCATTTGAAACTCGGGCATCCTACTCAGTAAACAGGAAAGTTAGGATATTAGCCCAGACCTCACTTACTGGTGGCTATTCCTGTCTGATCATTGAATATATGAAACCAAAAAATCCTGTGGAGATATTACACTTGTGTGAAGTGTGGAGATGTTGTAATTATATTGGCATCCAGTAACTCATGAAATTAGGATGGCATGGTATTAATTTTTTTTCTTTTTCTTTCTCCCCTCTCCTCCCCCTGCCCACCCCCGCCTAGATTTTATTGCTAAATTCAAACAGCATGTGGTTAAATCATATAGCTGCCAAAATTAAACAGGGCAGCTAATTTTTTGTACATGTCCAGCTATTAGATCACTGTTATAATTTTAAAAAGAAGTAAAGAACAAGTAAAGTTTTATCTGAAGTACAATAATAAGGTGCCCAAATGTAAAGAAGAAATTTTCTGAACTTTGGTCATTCAAGGATGGTCTATGAATCTGAGTTTGGGAGCTGTGCTAGACAAAAATAGCATTAATAATGGACTTGGAGAATTGCATCCCAAGTAGCACAGGAAAAGGCCCTGACCAAGATATCTGGGATTAAAGCATTTGTGTAACATGCAACTTTCTCTCAGGGTTTTCCTCCCAGAGAAAGCCATAGCTCAGGATCTTGCTTTTAAAGATATTTCAAAATTATGAGTGTTTAAGGAAGCTGTTCTTTGAGGCTCTTCTGTAATCTGAATTAAGTGTTTCTGAGGTGATGTTCATAACAAAAGGTGATCATTATGGTTTTTGGGTTTTTCAGTGCTTTCATTACAGAAATTAAAAACACATTTGAAATTAATACTATAAAGCAATACTAAATATAGATATGTGACTCTGTGTAAGTGTCCCATAACTAGCTACCTAGTCCTTTTAGAATTAAAAAGTAAAAAACTTTTTTTTTTAATGGAAGAAACTCATTACAATATCCATAAGCGCTGCTCAACTTTCTTTTTATTTTCTGTTCCCTATATTTTCTCCCTTATAATTAAACTTTATTTCTTCAACCAAATACAACTTATGCCTTGAAACTTTTCAGCATTGTAGCCTCTGAATTCAAACAGTAATTTCTTTTTAAGATTTGGAAGGTTCAAATGGTACAGACATAAGGTTTTCTGTATTATGAGCTTTTAGAACCTGAATTATATTACAGAGATATCTGAAATATGGTAGATTTTCTGAATACAGAGAAGAAGCTGAGTGAAACAGTAGATTCAGTGTCACCAGTTAAATATATTTTCTTTTTTTCTGGAAAAACAAATGTGCACTGAGGTGCCCATTTGAAGCACAAATCCTAAGTAGGAAATCTGTGGACCTGGGACCTGTATGTGCAGACCATTTGTTTCCATCTAGAAGCTCCATTTTTGAGGTAAGGAATGTGCAGTCTTGCACAGATGAGAATCATTCTCCTGGTTTCCATCCAGGAGCCCATATTTGCAAAGAAAGTGGGCAGGACAATAGAATTGACTCTGCAAGTATTTATTAGAGATAATGAAAATGCTGTTCTGTCAGCAAGTGAGAAGATGGAATTTCTAGGAAAATTATGCATCCCTAAATTTGTGGGTTGTGAGAAAGCCAGGTCTCCTTACTTGTTCCAATTCATGGGAGGTTTTGTTCTCAGGGCTTCTCCTTTCTCAAGAAAAGGTCTTTCCTTTTGATCTTGTACAGAGAAAGCTGATATATGAACTTGACCCTGTCCCTAAGAAAGCTGTTGTCTATCCCATGGCAAAGCGTGACTTAGGTACAGTGCAGTCAAGGAGAATGTCATAGAATGATGGAATCATGGAATGGCTTTGGTTGAAAGGCACATTAAAGATCATTTAATTCCAACCCCCTTGCCATGGACAGGGACACCTTTCACTGGACCAGGTTGCTCAAAGCCCTGTCTGACTTGTCCAAGAATGGAGGGATGAGACATCTGCAACTTCTGGGGGCAACCTGTTCCAGTGCCTCATGACCCTCACAGTAAATATCTTCAATACCTTTATTCAGCTATTCAGACAACTTGACAAGCAAACATCCAAACTACTTTTTAAAAATTTTATTTTATTTTATTTTATTTTATTTTATTTTATTTTATTGTGGAAAGGCATCCCTCTTTTGAGACTATTAGGTAACTGTGTAATATAACCCAAAATCTTTGTTTTCACATGAAGTTTTAATATACAAAGCAATTTGTATGTAATTTCATCCTACTGCATGATAGATTACCAATTCCAGCTTCCATTTACAGATTTAATTTTCCAATTCCCACCTTTTTCTTTTAATCTTGTTCAGTGTTTTTAAAGCAGTTACTGCAAGTCAGGCTTTTAAAAACGTAAATTATGAGACACAATTGCTTTCAACCACATTATCAGCAAATGGTTAGAGTGCAATCAAACTAAGTGCTCCTTCCTGTTGTCTTTTGCACACATGCACTCACACATGCACCCAAGAAATGAAATCACACTGCAATGCACTCAGCTAAAGCAGCAGATGAAACCTTTTTGCTGTTATGCCCGTGTGGCAAGTGAAAATACGATGGTGTCCCTGTGTTGTGGTACCATTCCTTTCCCTACAGCACTTCCTTTCCTTTACATGGTTGGGTTGTCAGTCCCACTCAGGGGACTGAACAGCACTTTAGAGAGGTCATGTTTCCCTCCCACAGCAGCTGCTGCTGTGCTTTCCCCCTTTCACCTTCTGTATTCAGTGGTCCTTTCATTAGTGAAAAAAATCAGACACCACAGCGCCCTCGGCCATGCCACTGTGTAAGAGTGGACAGAAATCAAAGGATTCTGAATGCCTTTGAGCACAATACTGTGATCTCAGTACAGGACACTTCCAGGCAGTGGCGGGAGCTGGAAAAGGTTGTTTTGATGGAAAGCTGATTTTCCATGCAATGTCACTGCTCTAATAGGCTGCTATATTGCAGGAATGTGGATGAAGAGAGAAAGGACAAAGTACTTTTCACCTTGTGTGTGAGAAATCAGTATCTCATACCATACTCCCATTCTGACAGAATGCTTCAATTTAAAAAATGGCTATATTTCAAGAACGGACTGGTTTTATTCAATGAGATGGAGCAGTGTCAGGCAAGCGGTTTGTAACCATCTGCAGTGATCTCAGTTGCATATTTTTCTTGATGATGGTGCTGATCTGATGACTAGGGAACCCTGTAGTCAAAAGGGATATGATAGCTACATCCAGAAAAGTATTTAAGTATGCTATATTAAAGGTTGCAATGCTTACCCCTAGCATAGCCTGATCCTTTTTTTCTTTAAATCCTGACCCTATCTAGTCTAAATCTTCGAATTCCTTCTAGGTCCTCCTTTGGCTTCATGTATTCATTTCCTTCTGCATTTTTCTATGAATATATCTTCCTTTAGCCTTTCCCATTTTTGAGATTGCTTGACAGTTGCTTCTCTAAATACTGCATAATCTACTGTACAAATTTGTGTCTAAAATAATGTGTGACTTCTAAATTTTTAGGTGCATGGAGGTCAGGAACTGAGAGGTATGAGGTGGTATTCAAAATTGAAGTTTACAATCTGGCTGCACATCCTTTGTGCTAAGGTGTCTTGTATGGAAAGGACAGTTCNACCTTTCACTGGACCAGGTTGCTCAAAGCCCTGTCTGACTTGTCCAAGAATGGAGGGATGAGACATCTGCAACTTCTGGGGGCAACCTGTTCCAGTGCCTCATGACCCTCACAGTAAATATCTTCAATACCTTTATTCAGCTATTCAGACAACTTGACAAGCAAACATCCAAACTNTTCATCCTACTGCATGATAGATTACCAATTCCAGCTTCCATTTACAGATTTAATTTTCCAATTCCCACCTTTTTCTTTTAATCTTGTTCAGTGTTTTTAAAGCAGTTACTGCAAGTCAGGCTTTTAAAAACGTAAATTATGAGACACAATTGCTTTCAACCACATTATCAGCAAATGGTTAGAGTGCAATCAAACTAAGTGCTCCTTCCTGTTGTCTTTTGCACACATGCACTCACACATGCACCCAAGAAATGAAATCACACTGCAATGCACTCAGCTAAAGCAGCAGATGAAACCTTTTTGCTGTTATGCCCGTGTGGCAAGTGAAAATACGATGGTGTCCCTGTGTTGTGGTACCATTCCTTTCCCTACAGCACTTCCTTTCCTTTACATGGTTGGGTTGTCAGTCCCACTCAGGGGACTGAACAGCACTTTAGAGAGGTCATGTTTCCCTCCCACAGCAGCTGCTGCTGTGCTTTCCCCCTTTCACCTTCTGTATTCAGTGGTCCTTTCATTAGTGAAAAAAATCAGACACCACAGCGCCCTCGGCCATGCCACTGTGTAAGAGTGGACAGAAATCAAAGGATTCTGAATGCCTTTGAGCACAATACTGTGATCTCAGTACAGGACACTTCCAGGCAGTGGCGGGAGCTGGAAAAGGTTGTTTTGATGGAAAGCTGATTTTCCATGCAATGTCACTGCTCTAATAGGCTGCTATATTGCAGGAATGTGGATGAAGAGAGAAAGGACAAAGTACTTTTCACCTTGTGTGTGAGAAATCAGTATCTCATACCATACTCCCATTCTGACAGAATGCTTCAATTTAAAAAATGGCTATATTTCAAGAACGGACTGGTTTTATTCAATGAGATGGAGCAGTGTCAGGCAAGCGGTTTGTAACCATCTGCAGTGATCTCAGTTGCATATTTTTCTTGATGATGGTGCTGATCTGATGACTAGGGAACCCTGTAGTCAAAAGGGATATGATAGCTACATCCAGAAAAGTATTTAAGTATGCTATATTAAAGGTTGCAATGCTTACCCCTAGCATAGCCTGATCCTTTTTTTCTTTAAATCCTGACCCTATCTAGTCTAAATCTTCGAATTCCTTCTAGGTCCTCCTTTGGCTTCATGTATTCATTTCCTTCTGCATTTTTCTATGAATATATCTTCCTTTAGCCTTTCCCATTTTTGAGATTGCTTGACAGTTGCTTCTCTAAATACTGCATAATCTACTGTACAAATTTGTGTCTAAAATAATGTGTGACTTCTAAATTTTTAGGTGCATGGAGGTCAGGAACTGAGAGGTATGAGGTGGTATTCAAAACTGAAGTTTACAATCTTGCTGCACATCCTTAGTGCTAAGGTGTCTTGTATGGAAAGGACAGTTCAAGATACATCAAATATTTCTCAATCAGAATGAACTTGCTTCCATTGTTTCTCAGGGAGAATTTTGCTTACTGATATAGTAAGCAAAACAGTGCAACAGTTCAAGTTTTTCAATTACAAATTCATAAAGCTTTCAGGGACAAAAGTTCTCTTACTTCTTCCAAAGATTTTCCTGTCTTATTTCATTTGCCAATGTAGCAGCTGTTATATTTTTTCCCCCACAACCTCTCATACCTAAAACTGTTACTCTTCTAACAGATGACTAATTTAATTTCATAGCCAATAGGTCAATAGAATTCTATCTTTTTTTCAATTCAGAAATAGTTTTACACCACTCAAGTTGTGCTTGATGAAATCTAACCAGTTCCTCAAAGAAATAGTTAAAATAAAGGAGTAAAACCTGTGGGAAAAAAATCTCCAATATATATACTGTCATTGTTTCACTGAATTGAAATCTGTCTGAAGGAATCTAAATTCATGACTTTATTTCCTTTTTTTACTTAGTAGTAGAGATGATTGGAGTAGCCAGATGCTGTGCAAGGAAGATAACTGTGTAATATTCAAAATGTTGAGTCCCATGTTGATGCCCAACCACAAAGCCAAAGCTTTGCATCTGTTCAATGGCCTAATTGAAATTCAAGCTGCACTGCCAAAAATTACTCAAAAACTGTTAAGCTTTATCCATCTTTACCAGAGGACTATGGATGAATATATGTCATGGTTTTTCTTGAGCTGGTATACTCTGCACAGTTTTTCTGGCAATATTTGCTTTCTGAAAACATATATTTGACAATAACCATGCTATGAAAGCATGCTGAAAACAGGGTTTTATACTACTTTCTTTTAAACTTGACCCATGGAAGAGCAAATCTGTACTAATCAATCAATCTGAGCTGGTACAATGGTGTATCTTAGAAAAGTAATGTGGCCTGGGTAGGAAGAGTGAATGAAAACATTAGGTGTGTATGAGGAGCACTTCAAACTTTTTGTTCTGAAAAGGGCTTTGTCCCAAAACTGATGGTGCCAAAAGGCAAAGAAAAAATTTCAGATTGGCTTAAACTGACCATTATCTAAACAGTGACCAAGGGACTAGCAATAAAACTCTCAGGTTAGCTTGTAAAGCTTGTAAAGCAGCACGGGAGAAATATGAAGATCTCTAACAGGGCAGAGACCCCAGGGAGCAAGTGGGGCAGACAAGGTGGGCAGGCACTGCCCATGCTTTGTAAGGCAGGTGGTGCCTTTTCTATTGCTGATTCTTTTCCTGAATGTAGAGTTCTCCCATTGGTTAATTACATCATTAGTAAATCAATAAACTGCTTCCATCCTGATCTAATTTAAACCATGCAAGTTAAGCTGTTTTCCCCCATGAAAAAGAACCAGTTCTGCTGTAGGAGCAGACCCTTTGATGCTGGAAAAACTGATCATTATAGCTACAGGGCTGGACTAGCTGCATTGGTGTGTCAGTGACTGGCCATCAAATCTGTTTTCAATGCTTCTAGCAACTGTGATCACACAAATGTGGTTAAGTAGAAAAACTCAGAGAACTTTTTGTTCCCCTCCCCACCCCCAAAGGCAGTGAAAGATATCCTGGGTTTCCCTGAGCAAACCCAGTGATTGAATACCTGCCAAAAAAAGACATTTAATCTGACACTGCAGTGGAGATGCAAACTGTACAAGAAGAAAAGGCAACAATGCTGAGTTATGGTGGGGTGCCCACATATTTATAGCTGTGAAATGTGCTGGCTTGACAAAGCCTCAAAGGCAGCCAAGTGTACGCTAACAAAATTGCAGTGGTGGCAACTGTGTCCAGGGACAATATGTACCAGTAAAAGTTCCTCACGTGGAAATCATGGCTCTAGCACCTTGATATTTGCTTTCTTTCTTTTTCTACTGTCTTATCCAACTACCATTTATTTTTGTAACTCCCTGGCAGAAGAGGAGACTACATTTCAATGCCGTGTCCATTAAAAAGTGCAGAAATACTTATTGATGATGTATGTGCATTGTGTTGAATCTATGCAACAGCAGTCAAAAAATACTGTAAGAAGCTGTGAAAGAATTAAACTGGAGTCAAAAAACTCACATTCCTCTTCAGATACTGTTCTGTCTGAATCCTGTTTGATGTAAATTTTGTTTTATAGCTATGGATTTTTGGGGGGCTGAAAATTTGTATTTGTTTTTAATTCAGAGAGTAAAATAGCCATCATAGCTGTGGACATGAAAACATGTTATATATTATTCTCTGTATAGAACAAAACCCAGACTATTGGCTTGTATTAAATCCTGTATTACAATCAGGATTGTATTAATTCCCTGTGGGTTGTAAACATGTTCTAGTCTTCTGCTTGTGCCATACTCATCCTTTATTCTATCCAATGGCACCATATCAAGCTTTATTATCTGTCTTGGTTATATTTTTTTTTCCTCCATAATAATTTAATGTCTTCTTTTTTATTTTTCCTTTTCCCCCTACTATTAATTCTATCTATCCAGCTTACTGTTGCACCTGAGGATCCTCATAAAATCATTTTTATAGAGGCATTATATGAACTGTGGGGGCTGTGTGCCCAGCTCTGGAATCTGTGACCTATGCCATAAATATAGCACTCGGTTAAATGGTGAACCTGTATGTGACTCTAAACTAAAGATACCAAAAATTTAGATAGATTAAAAAAAATATGATAAATGAGAGGAGAAAAAAAATCCATCAAAGGTAGTTGAACAGAAGAGTATTAAATTTGGTGTAGGCACCTCCTAAACTGCAGAATGGAGAGTGTACCTGTAAGCTAAGAGATTGTAGCCTGAAATATATCACTGAATGCCTGTCTATTTCTTATAGTCCTCCTTAAGCATCCATTACTAATTATTTTTGAACATGAGATAGGAGGTTGAGTGCTTGACATGTTATGGTATGGCTGTTCATATACAATCTTATGTACATGCTTATGATGACAGATTGCAAAAGTGAATTAATGCTCATGGACTAAGCCATGGACTAAGAAGAGTGTGGACTCATTTGTCCACTGTCAGGTTATATTAATATTTTACATTCTTTCTTGAATGTAGAACTGCTCAAGAGGAACATCTTGGGAGAAAAAAAACCCTAATATTACAATTATTTATCATCAGCACATTAATTAAATATGAATTTGTATCTTTCTAATTGTATTTTGCTTGGTGAATATGCATATGACTGGTATTCAGAATTGCCTGGTGCAGTAATCAATGGTTTCACTGCTGGTAGGGTACTGACCTGAGCACAAGAATGACACTGCTCCTCACTTTCACTCTAATGTACTTTTGAGTGTAAAGGTTAGTTGTTGTATTTCCATATTGGTCCTTTGTTCTCTAATCACACATGCTGGGTACACATACAAATTTAGCTTCTACCTGTTTGATTTTATCTAAGTCTTATTAAGGGCCATGATGGGCTTTAAAGACCTTGGAATATCAGCTGTCTTCTTTATGTTATCAAACTAAATGAGAAATAATTCCTAACTGTAGTTCCATGAAGAATGAAATATCTTAAAAAAAATATGGATTTCTTTCTTATTTTGCCTCATGTTGGTTGATCTTTCCTGGAACACAGACCAGCTTAGCACAGATGTGTTTTCTCTTCCTATGGATCTAGTTTTTTTGGTTATTGTTTTTTTTTGTAATCTGTAACTAAGGCATATATATATATATATTCTATATTCAGAAATATAGAATGGTCTCAGAAATGCAATGTAAAATATAGTGAAACTCAAGAATATTAAGCAGTGTGGCTTAATACCCTTTGCTAAGGTGCACATGGAGTCAAGTAAGGCTTATGGTAAAACTGACATTACTGAAACAATGTTGTCTCTAAAGAATCAATATCTTCCATTCTTTCATCTTTAAGAGTTTAAGCTATATAGGTGGACATTGCATGAATAATGTTTTTCAAAGTTCATGAACTTTATTCTTTTACTTCTGTAAAATATAACTTATTCTCCTGAAAGCAATCTGTTTCATCCATACTTGCAGCTGTCAGAGATTAGAATCTGGCTCTAAATTCTTACAAGAGCTATTAAGTCAAAGGCAGTTTTTGTTCCAGAGGCAGCTGCTGAAAAGGCAATGGAGTTTTTCAGGACAGAAAAAGAGAGAAAAAAAAATCTAAATTGTCAGGAAAATAGAAATTTGTAAAATCCTGATGAATAGTAAGTTGACTGTCTCATACCATGATATCCATTTCAATACATTTTGACTCAAATTCCACGTACAGCTGTTGGTTGAACAATTTTAGCCTGAAAGAAAATATTACTGTTTGAAAACTATTTGTCCTTTCTTTAAGAAATAACTTACCTGTGGAAAGTGCAATTTATATGTACAATCTTTCCCATATGCAAATTCTCTGTTGTGGATTTCATACTGGTTGAAAGAGTTCATTGGAATAATTGATCTTCCCAAATCTTTCAGAAATTCACTTCTGTAGAATCCAGCAGATTAGAGGAGTCAGAGCTGAGAGTGAGCACTCAACCGTAATGTCAACAGCCCGGGTCTCCCTGGCAGGAAAGGCCAATGCTGTCTGCTCAGTCTGAACTGGCTCTTTTCACTTGAGAGCAAATCTGTGGCAGATGCTCACTGCAGCTGTAGTTTTATTGACAGTAATGATATTTCTGTTTTCAGATGATGGAAAATATGTTTGTTGCTCTCAGATTTGTTTGCCTTCGGGTCAGAGGTCTTTTCGCACCTTTCATAAATGATCAAAAAATACAAATTAACTTGTTTAAAATATTAGACCTACAGATTATCTTCAATGTTTAAGTAACAAGTTTATTCTTACCAGAACTTGGTACTGAAATATTCTACACAAACATTTTATGTTTATGAGTTAAACAATTCTGTAGTTCTCACTATTCATTCCATATTTACAGAACTGTAAATTATCTGATTATAACAACAGAACATAACTACTATGGTATTTAGTTGTCATGCCTAATAGTATGACATTGTCAGTGAAACAATATAAATATTCCCAGTTGATACAATATATTTTTTTATTCCAAATATCAATATAAGCATGTAATTTCCTTGAAAAGGGAAAAATAAATTATTATAATGGCACTTTATAGACAGAAGTTTGAAGCATAGTTAAATTTAATTACTTAATCTTGTGAGACAGGAGTTAACTGAGATCCTTTAGTTTAGAGTCTATTGTCTGAAATCCAGCAATATGCATGCAACACTCCATCTATTTTATTCTTCCGTCCACCCAGCCACCCTTTTGTTTCCACTTTCTTCACAGAGTACTAAATAGTCTCTGATTCACAAAGATATGGAAAGAAATTACTCTGGAGAAAGGGAAAACATGTAAAAGGAAGATTGTAAGGATAGAATTATCCCAAAAGCTTTTTCAAACCACTAATATTACTTTTTCCAAGTGTTTGTCTAGCCTGTCTCTGTAGTCTTCCTATGATGGAGATTTCCATCATCTTCTAATGCTGTTGCAGTGCTTCAATATTTTTGATGTTTGAAGTTTTTATCGTGTCTCTATTTCAATCTAAGTAAATTATTTCTTTTTTATTCTTCTATTTGGACAACAAATTCTTCATGTTTGGACAACAGCTTGCACAGAAGAAGAAGGTTACCACGTCTCCACCCTGTCCTATAAGAAGTTATAGAGGTGGCATCATAAACTGACAAACACAGCTACCAAAGAAGAGGAAAACTTTTCTTAAAAGGTAAAAATGTGTTGAGGATGAAAATGTTAAAGAAAAAAAAGAAAAAAATAGTCTTGGATTACTATTGAATTTGCGGGTGCCCTCAGGTCAGGGAGGAATGATAAGTCTGACTCCATGTTCTCAGAAGGCTAATTTATTATTTTATAATACTATATTATATTAAAGAATACTATACTAAACTATACTAAACTAAAGAATACAGAAAAGATACTTACTGAATGCTAAAGAGATACTACCAAAAAACTCATGACTCTTTCCAGAGTCCTGACACAGCTTGGCACCAATTGGCCAATGAGTCAAAACAACTCACACCACAATCCAACCAGGCAATCACCTTCAGGAAAACAATCTTCCACGATACATTCCACTTGTGCACAAACACAGGAGAAGCAAATGAGATAAGAATTGTTTTCCTTTTTTCTCTGGGGCCTCTTGCTGTCTTTTCAACTTCCCAGGAGAAAACTTCTGTGGAAAGAATCATTCCCAGAGAATGTGGATGGCACAGATTACAGTGGTCTGTAATTCCAGTGAAAATCATCTGAAAATATTTATTGGTTCTACTGCTACACTAAAATGCTAAAAATCTAGTTTTAAGACAGTTGAATAATATAGATAATTCCTAAACCTTTACAGTTGCAAAGAGAAGGATAAAGAGATTTATCTTTGTAAGTGAGGAATAGTATTTTTAAAGAATGTATAAAGTGGCAGATTTATACAGGAGATAATGAATTCAGGCTCAGTTGCATTATTTGAGAATCATTCCTTCTGTGGCTAAATTCAGAATAAAAACTGGTCCACAAACCATTCACATCCTACTTTTACTTTTTACTAACCATTAAAATACTAGCTTTATTAATTTGATTATTTAGTATTAATTTAATATTTTAATGCATAAACCTATCATTATGACCGACATTTGGAACTTTGAGCTGGAGTTAGATGAATCCCATACAGTATAGTCCTAATTTTATAATGGGGAAAGCAAGAGGAAAAACTGGGTTCTTAATACCATGATATTACCATATAATGTAGTTGAAATATAGATAACTTGACCTAAGTGCTTTACCTTTGAAGCTCAATTTAGACTAGAAGTCAAATGGAGCAATTTTGCTGTAATTTACACAAAGAGAAGAATATTGTGATTCTGAACTTCCAGTTCTTCAGATGTGTTTTGGTTTCAGTTGGTGCTGAAATGCTGAATTTCCCAGCCTGTGCTGGTTTATTCCCAGTGCAGTGTGACCTGAGGATTACTGGCAGGATTCCTTTGATTAGAGTCCCTCAGGTCACAGCCTGTTCCACTGCAATACAGAGCTGCTTCTTTTCAACTCAGACCTTTCTCAACAGCAGGGCTTGCATTAGCAGCAAAGCCTCACAAGTTGCAATAAGTCTCTCAGAATTCTTCAATCACTTTCTAACTGAGATGGGAGAAGAAAAGGGTGAAAAAGTGATAGAGTTTGCTGTCAAGAAGTAGCTGGATAGTCCTCCATTTGAAACAATAGGAATTATTCTTATTTACCATTAGAGGGCATACATACAGTATAAAATACATGATTAAAGAGAATTCCAGTTTACTAGGTGAAAGGTTAATACTTCTCTGTTATGATAGATACACACTGAAGTTTCCTAATAATACTTGTTTCCACTCAAAGTTGTTATGTCAAAAGAATCTCAGACTCTCTAAATTGAATACTGTTAGACAGGACAAATAAGTCAGTGCTGCCATAAGTTCTGTGGCTGTTAACTCTGCAGCACTGCTATGTTTTCAGCTCTCTCACTGGGGAGAGAGGGCTTCAGGAGCTCAAAACACAGTTTTCATTTGCCCAGTTCAACAAGGATTTGCCTTTACTTTAAGTTCTGTAACAGACTCACGATATTCTCCATCCCTTTCTAGTTGGTGTCTGAGAAAAGGAGTCACAAAAAATAAATTTGTGTATCAGTAGCCCACAACAAATAAATTTAATGAATATCTAACAAAAAAGAAATACCTGAAATTCTTCTCCCACTGAGAGTGCTCTTCTAAATTTATAAGTACTCTGAGATAATCTGTCATACCAATGTAGTGGTTACTGTGACAAGGTGACCTGCTAAGCACGAGGAAGATACTGCTCTAAACTGAGTGAGGACTTGACATATATTTCGTGGTCATCACATTTTAAGAGGAATACTTCCATGGTTTATGCTATGAGACATTCCTCCTGGTTGAATCAGAAAGGAGGGAATACAGCTCAAGGCTGCAGTGGAGAAAAGGACGTGATACTGGCAGGGCTTGGTAGAATCATCTTTTTTGCTCCAAAAGCCTTTGTGACAGGTATATTTAATGTGTATATATATATAAATATATCTGAATGAATGAAATATAGATTTCATTTTGTATCTTGGTGTGCTAAGCATCTGTTCTTGGCTCATTGGGCTGAGAAATGGTCAGTGTTGTGCTTCAAATGTAGGAAGCACTTAGTTAAGAAGTGGGAAAGGGGAGGAGGTTAATGTAAAGCTAAAGCTTTCTTTCTTAAATATATGGAGACACAATTTAAGTCAGGAGGAGACCTAGTTTAGACAAAAAATAGAGGCAGCTTGTTTACAAAAAAGACCCCCACTGAATGTGTGGAGGCTCTGTGAGTGTAACGAAAGAACTTTTGGAGGATAAAAATAGATACATTTTCATGACATTATTCTCTCCTGCTTCTTAGCTGGTGGTCAGGTCATCCTTACTCATCAGATAATATCTTAGTAGCAGATATCTGACGCACAAAATGTCAGGATGTCTTAAAGTTGTCTCTAAATGAAACTGTTTCTTCCCTTACTTGTGCTGGAATGGAATTTGTTGAAAGTTGAGGCAGTATGTGAGCACATTCCCATAGAGATGCGTATAGCAAACTAAATGATTTACTGGAATTAAAGGAAATGGCTAGGGTGGTATGTTGCATAGTGCCAAGTTTTAGTACAGCTTTGTGTAGTTCAAAGAAGCTCTTTCAATTAAGGATACTGTGGATCTGAGAAATAAGCATTTTCTCTAATAGCCTAACAATGATACAGTGAAACACATTCTGGGTGGACAAATAAAAGCCTGAAGTAGTCTGGAATGAAAGTGTAGGTGTATTAGGGATGAATTGATGCCAGACTAATCAATGTGTTTTGTTGCTTGGTTTGGAGAATTTTTTTTCTGAATCTACCATAATTTTTCTTGATTTCTGTCAGCCAAATGAGGATATTATTAAAAACAACCTTATCTGCATTTCCGAGGCCTAGCACCTGAACTTCTATATTCCAACCTAAAAAAGGGGTAAGTGCAGCAGGTGTTGCACTTGTTAAGTAATGGAATTAAGGGAGTCCCTCCAAGGGTGGGACTACTGGAAAACAGAGATGGTGGAGGGCTTCAGTGAACAGGAAGTCTAGAAATATTTCTTGATTTTTATGAGGTCTTGTTGCAAGGAAAACCTATTGAAATAATGTAGTTCAAATTAAAACAGTACCAAAGCAGGTTATTGATCTACTAATGATACATAATTAGCCAGTAAGCCTTACAGAGAATGATTGCTCTTTTGGGAAAGGGTGAAGAGAAAAGGTGAAGTTTATTTATTTTCTCTTATCAGGTCCCATCTTGGCAGCACACAGCTTTAGGGCTTGAGGGCCTAAGACATGAGGAACTGAACAGTCTTTGCTCTCTGGAAAGACCTTGGGAGTCTGTGCTGTGCAAAAATACTGTTTAAGTCACAAGAGCATATTTGGTGAACTGCTAAAATTCAGGGGTGCTGCAGTGATTTTTTGTTTCATAAATTGAATTTCTGATGCAGGAGCAAAATGTCAGTGTTCATGAGTTTTCTTATTTGACTGAATTTGAACCATAATCCTTACTATGTTTATCTCAGTTCAGTTATAAATTATACTTTCTTGAAGGGAGTGGAGGTAGAGACAATCAAGACTAGTGCAAACACTGTACAAAAACTGGTATTAGAAACTGGGTTAGAATTTTTTTTTTGTTATAACCACCTTCTCTGCTCAAGTTTCCCAAATCTGCAGATGCATTTTCTTTCATTGCCTCTGTAATACAATGTCTGTCTGTATGAGTAAGAATTTCAAGGTTGAATTTATCCAGCTCTTCCTTTCATTTATTTCCTTATGCCTTTTGTCAGCAAGGCTGAAGAGTTCCTCCACTTTTTGTCACAGGCTTGGTTTTTTTTTTTTTTTTTCTTTGAATGTAAAATATCTCTACAGAGTAATCACTTTCAACCTTTTCTTTTCTGATAACTCCTGAAATCCTCCCTTAGAGACTTTGTTTTCCAGTGCTTGACCCCTTTGGCATGAGTGTCTTCTCTAAACTCTCTCCAGCTGATTGTACAGCTTTCTTGAAATGAGGATTCAAGGCTGACCAAGAGAAATTTCTCCACTCTGTAATTTACTTTATCTTTGAGGGTGTCAATTGTCGTTCGGTTGGTTTTCTTCTTTCTTATCAGAACAGTGCTATGGATGTTCATGTTGAAGTTAAAAACAAGCTTTGACATGTATTAATTTTAAAATTATATAATTTTCCTCTCTTGAATTTGTTTTAACAGATGATCTTGAAATACTATCACTTCCTATGAGACAGAAATCCTGTTGCCTTTTTCAAGGCCATTGTTCTATTAGATGGACACTAATGTCTCTCCCTATAAAAATGAAATCTCTTTTCTGATTTATAAGAGGAAAGAGGAGAATACCATTTCATCTTAATTAATAAAAGCATATAATTTTTTTTTAAAAAAGAAAGAATATTCACTGAGTTGAAGAAGAAAGAGGAGGGTGAGGACTGTGACAGAGGGTAAGAGAAATAGTGCTTGTGTCATGTAATATATGGCCATATATGACCTCAGAGGTTTACTTCAGAGACTCATTTGTGTTTCAGTAGAATTTGGTGATTCTCAGGGGAAAAAATTATAAATGAGTCATTATTAAACTATTGTACATACAACATAACTTATTTTCTTGTGATATTTCTGCTAAAAGTTTTTTGTGGTTTTTACACTGAGGGGTTCAGTATAAAATCCAGTATAAAATACTCAGTTTGTATACTGAGGAATTCAAGCATTTTAAATCTTAGTAATTCTGAGGTGTTGTAGATGGTTTAGGGCAAAAGCAAATTGACAAATTTAAGTGTTGTAAGGCCATTGTAATCACTGCTTTCATTACATGCTCATTTAAGTGATTATTTGGTACAGAATTAGGAAAGAGGCCATAAGGACTTGCCCTAAAAAGAAAAAAAAAATTACAATTTGTAAAGGCTTCAGGTTTTGAGTTTCTTTTCTTTGCCTTTGCTATGAAACGTTGGAAAGAAAAATGCTAAATGTTCAGTTTGCTCACTGGTAGTTCTGTCAGGAGAATCAACAAAGAAAACTACAAACCTACAGTCCAAGTTCCATCTAGTGGGGCAGGGAGCAGAGATGCACAGCTAGCAGGAGAGGCTTTGAGAGTAGGCAAGGAAAGGTCCAGCTAGTGGAAGCAGGAGTAGGACCAAGAAGATGCACAAGGAATACGAGTGGCTGTTGAAGAAAGGCTCACTGCAAGATCAATGGCAGCTTAAATCAGATCTTGCTACCCAGCAGGATTAACTAATTATGCTGAATGTGATACTGCTGCAGAAAAGGGAAAGTAGCTGGTGTGTTTGCATCCAGTGGTTGCATCTGATGATTTCAAAGTAACATAGCTGTACTTTAGGAATCAGTTATTGTGTGCTGCCCTGTTATGTGTAATCCTTTTCTTCCTTCCTTTAGTAAATAAACTGCTTTTAAGGCATGCTTTAAAATTTTAAGTTTCAAAATTCATACTTGCCTTGGAAAAAACTAGCTCACAGAGCACCAGAAAGCTTAATATAGTTTTCTGAGTATTCTGAATCAAATTAAGGTGTGTTAGTAGTGATGCTTTTAAACGTTAACTCTGCCTTTGATGCTGTTTGTAGGTTACTGCAGAAGGACTTCAACGATTAAGATCTATTATTATACATGTAAGAAAAACATGAGTGACAGAAAAAAGTAAAATATTCAGTTTCTCAAGCCATTGAAACTACCGAGTGTGACTAGAGGCTTAATACCAATTCGTAAAGCAAAGAGAATGCAAGTAAAATCACTAAATTAAAGAATATTTGAATGTGAAGTACAGCTAATGACATTCCCCTTTAAGCATCAGTGAAACAAGATGGTATATTTTTTGCATTAGTGATGACCTTTGACAACTTTTAGAGAACAAATGGCTGAAGAGCAGAGAAGAGTAAAAAATTAACTGTTCCAAAGAAGAAGAGGACAAGTCTAGCCTTTAAGACTGAAATCTACCCCAACCAGAAAAGTGCCAAAACAAAAGGTATGATCTATCTGTGTATGTCTAAAGAGTCATATGGTTATAAAAAGCCAAAATTGGTCAGTCAAGCAGTTTCATTTTCTACCTGTCTGATTAATTAGTCCAGCAGGTAGAGGAAAACGAGAGATGAGATTTATTTTGGCTTCAGCAGGACTACTGACATGATCCTGCACATGTAAAATAGGAAGACATGGTTGGGTGAAATTAGTGTAGAGTAGATAGGTAGCTGTTTGAAAACCTATGCAGCTATCCTTAGCTTTTGGCCTAATATGGGAGGAGAAATGAAATGAGGACTTTGATGGATCTATATAACCTGTTGAATTTTACTTAATCATAACTTTTGTACGAATGGCATAATAGGAAATATCCTTTAAAATGCCAATACAATGCAGGTTCAAATTAGCAGAGGGAGGGGGAGAGAGATACAAATTAAGATTTTAAAATTTTGTGAAAATTTGCTAAAGGGTGTCTAATATATAAGATGAAATTCAGTACAGCAATGCAGAATGATTCTATTGTAGGACAAAAAAAGTGTGCAAATACGAAATGAGCAATAACCAGCTAATGATCTGTGCTGCAAAAACTGAACTGAGCCTTGAGATCTGAGCTCACAGGTGCTAGTTAATGCAGTGCTCTGTCAAAGAGGCAAATACCTTGCTGGGATGCCCCAGTAAAACATCCAGCATCCTGTTACCCTCATCCAGCAGATAATTCTGTCACTAAATAAGTGCAGTCTCAGCTGACACCTCCAGATCTGATCTCCAGATTGGAGAGCATCAATAACAGAAATAAAATGACATGGGAAGGAAGCTTAGCATAGTGAGAACAGTATAGGGGTATGGAAGACAGGGTGCTTTTAAAACAAAAAACCCACCAAAATCTTCAGTGGGAGACAAGGAATTTGATTATTAATAATTACGAATTAGTCAATTAACTAATCACCAGCTTTGTTGTCCTTCACATTCACTGGAGTGGGAAAAGTAACTGGCTTATTTATCAACAGCAAAGATAAAGGAGAGAAGAAGGTAGGTAAGAGGAGGAGCTGTGAGACAGTGAGGAGGCTGCCCAGGGCTGGTCATCCCTGAGCCACGGTCTAAGGTGATGTGACCCAACTGCAAGCTGTCTGTGTGGATCACTCCCATCAATTCCAGGCTGGGAACCATGGTCAGGGAGAAAAGGGGGTGATGATTGTGGTGGATACAGGAAACAACTGGCAGGGAAGCACAACAACCAAGTGTCATATACAGTCAGGAACAAATGACAGAAATGTCTAGGCCTGATATTCACAAAGGGCCACCCACCCCCCAAAAAATCTCTGTGATCTGTTCAAGGTACAGTTGATGCCTTAGGGCAATTTCAAAGGGATGCAAAGTACAGTTTTGCCTGATACTGCAATGCTTGCTATGGCATTAACAGGCTTTGCAGGGGGATCCTGGGTGTGGTGCATACTAGACAATCTACTTTCATCATTACCTCTAACAAGAGATTTATTATTTATTATTTTTTTTTTAACAGATGGAGTGCAAATCAAATTGGAATGCCAGATCCTTTTCTGCCTCCTGGCCAGTAGGGCTGAAATTCCTCCTTATGTCTGGGAAAAGTGGGAATCCTGGCTGACTGCCAGCCTGCAGATTAGGGCTGCTGAGATGCTGTCAGCAGCAGTCTTGATGGTAAATATTCATGAGCCAAATTGTGCCAATATTCATGTTTGGTGTATTGCATATTCAATGTTATTATCTATACCACTTTGTAAAGGTCATCCTGGCATCTAAAGTCAACGGAAATGACTGATTCACTGTAAAAGATCACCATTCTCTTAGAAAGTGTGAAACCTGTGCATTTTTGAGTAGTCTATGCGGACCACTTGTAAACACTTCTGTTTCTATTATCAGGTGACAGTCCCAACATATAGAGTAGCTTTAATTTAGCAAGAACAGCTGTTAGTCCTGCCCAGCCTTTCTTGATTCTTGCTATGCCTTATTTGACTTTGAGATCACACAAAACTGCATCCAGAATCTCATAATTTCACTCCCTTGTACAATGGGCTTTTATCTGCAATGCGACGCAGAAAAGCTGGCTTTCCTGTTTTTGAATATTGAACACATTTTATTAAAAAAAAATAGAAATCACTCTACTTAGCTTTAATTCATGAATTTATTATTTTGGGACAGAGCAGGGAAATCCCACATTAATTTTCAGCAACAGGAAGATATTGCTGTGGGTGAATTTCTGTCAGAGCCAAGGAAATGATTTCTTCAGCCACAAGAATTCAGTGCTGTAATGTCATAAGAGCACGTAGTTATTATTCTGAATGCTATGCAGACTGTAACATAAGACAGAAAAAAGTGCTCACGAGGAACATATTGAATTATAATAAATCTGTCTCGTCTGGAGACAATGATGATCTGGCACATTTTGTCAAGTGGCAGTCACATAGGATGCTGTGCACTGCATACATATTACTGCATTAGCCATAGGCAGCGAGAGGATGGCACCAACAGGGAAAGTGCTCGGACAGATAGGTTGATCATTTGTATTCCAGAGCTCAGCAAGTGCTCAATTCACTGATCCAAACCAAACATGTTGAAGTCAAGGCCTGTTTCTCTAACATGTTTGATATACAGCTGAGCAGTAACTGAATCAAAACAGCATCTCACTATTGCTGTCTGGTGTCGTACTGGGTGGTGAAAGCAAGTGAAGCTTTTCCTGGCACTGGGGGTATGTTGTATGCAAATGGACCATCTCAGTGGTAAATCTTTAATGTGGCAGACAGAACATTAATTGCAAAGCTCCCCAGGATCATGTTGCATGCCCAGTTTCCTTAAGTTAAATTATTCCAACGATTCTTCTCTTGATGGAGAATTCCAGGCGTTGCAGTCCTACTGCGTGCCATAAACTAACTCTTCTGCTGTTCAGCTTCAAGTCCTGCCTAAATCCTGGGGCAAATGCCATTCATATTCACAGTGTGTATCTAAGTGTATGGCCAGTGTCTTTGCTACTGGCCATATTAATTTTCTGAAATACAAACTAATCAGGAATCGTAATATAGTACATCTGCATTTACATCTCCTTTTTGTAGGATACCAATTCACCTTATGAAAATTAAAAACCTGCTTATTCAAATCTTTAAACATGAGAATGCCTGAAGTGCTCTCCCCCTACATTTTATAAAACCAGTTCCTGACATGTACACCATAAGGATCAGTACTTTGCCCTCTGAGTTAGTACTATATTGAGGCCATACAAACATAGACAGATGTGTACACACAAGTACTCACCTGCTTTGGTCTGGCAGCCTGCACTGAGACAGCCTTCCCTTTTATTGTCTGCTCATAATTTAGTACAAGCTTGGTTTTTGCCATGAGCAGGGTACAGCAATTCACCAGAGTCAGGGGTTAACAGCTTGGCAATGAAATCCTTTATTTTCTCTGAACATTTTCACCTCTTCTAATCTACCCCCATCTCCACAGAAAGGTGAAGATCTCTCAGAAAGAAACCCCTTTTAAAAGCTGCTCTAATTTCTATGTATATGTAGCAAATGGTCACTTTTGCTCTTCTAGGGTGAGTTCTAATGTAGTCCTTCACACTGTAATGAAGATGTACCATTTTAGACTATTAGTTCCATTTGCAAAATGAAAAAGAAAGCTCAGTCCTTTTCAAAAAGAAAAGCTCAGCATCTCCTCAGATGGATTTTATTTGATAGTCTAATACCTTGGCCTTGTTCCCATGGTTCCTTATTACAGTATACTTTTATCCTTCAAGAGAACTGGTCCTCTTGAAAACACAGCAGGTGGAAAAGAAAAGCAGACAAAAAAAGGGACATTTTTAATAAAAAGTTGGACAGAAAAAAACATGGTTAAAAATGGGGAAAGATGAGGATTCTATAGAAAAGATACAAATCTTATTTATACAAATCTTATTTGCCAAACTAAGATTGTTTTTAGGCTCCAGTGAATTGCCTCTTACACTCCTTCAGCAATACATGAGGTGGAGGTACAAGACTGTCCACAGTAACAAGTAAGCAAGGAAGCCATGTCTTTCTGAGAAAAATGTCTGGTAGAAGGGATGCCCTCTGTGACCAGATTTATGCTCAAGACAAGCAGAAATAGGAACAGAAGTATTGAAAAAAGCTTAGTTTAAGCATGGTTTAGTTAAAAATGTACATAAACAAACCAACTGGATTATGCATAAAAGGCCATGAAAGCCTAAATCAAAATGGAAAGTATTCCCTGACCCCATGGCTGTGGCCTGATTACAACATAAAGAGAAAAATACATCAGTAAATGTTCTTGTCAGCTTGACTTAGTTAATCTAGATGTTTGGAAACAGAAAGTGCCTTGAGCTATGCAATGAACTGTCTGCTAGATTTGGCAGTTCTAGCTATGCTAGAACTGTCTGCTTGCAATATTGAACACAGGTTCAGTCTATGGTTAACTCAAACTTCTGCAACAAAAGTAAGGGACAAATAGTACTTTTTGAGCAAATCCACCTGCTTGTAACTTGTCTGATAGTTAGATCAGCAGATTTTAATTTGTTCTGATCATATAAAAGAGAATGCCTGTTTGCTTGACCGTATTAAGCTCCTTGTAGGCATAAGATGCTATTGTATGCATTCTTTGGAACTGTCAATCTTAGACCCATTAAAGAAAATTTATGTCTTAAATTGCCCTCTGCATTTTTGTCCTGCACTACTAAATCTTTTCCAGACTTTCAGTTAACTTCCAGTGGAAATTATTCTAAAGTATGTAAAGATTGTGACAATTTTTTTTCTCAAACAAAGAGATTGCCTAGAAAAGGCAATCTGTTGAAGCAGGGCCATGGAGATTATAAGAGCTGGGATTTTCCAATCTGGAGAAGTGAATGTTTCAATGAGACTTTATAAGAAAGATAGGGACTTACAAGAAAATGAAGTCAAACAATTTAGCAGGGCCTGTTGTGAAAGAATAAGGGGCAATGGTTTTAAGCCAAAAATTAGTAGATTTAAGTTAGATATAAGGAAGAAGGGGTTTTTTTTGTAATGAGGTAATTTTTATAATGGTAGACACTGAAACAGAGATGTGTTAGATACCCCATCCCTGGAAACATTCAAGATTAGATTGGAATAGGCTCTAAGAAACCTCTACTTGCAGGGGTTGGACTAGATGACGTTTAGAGGTCCTTTCCAATACAAACTATTCTATGATTCTATGATTTATGTGTTTCTATATCTCTGATTTGTGTACTTGTGTTCTCAGGCAGGGGGAACCTTGGAAATGGCCTCTGAAGTGATACAAAAAGAGATGGTTTGAAGGCACCAATATTTAGTTGTCAGCCAATTCCCATGTCTGCCCATACTCCTAGGAATAAGAGGAAAGAGAGGGAAGTGTGTTAACTTCTGAAGCCATTTATTCATCCCCCAAGGTTCCCTTGGGAAGGTGCTGCTCCTTGGCCCTTCCAATGCAGTCCTGTGCCTAAAGGTATTTGTTATAAACAGCAACCTAATGTGTGCAACACTGCAGTCATTTTTAAGACTGCACAACATCAGCTTGAAGAGGTTTCTTTGTAACATATTTGATGGCTGATTATGTACATAGAATAAAGTTCTTTTTTTTGTTACATGAGTATGTAATGTTTAAATGTTTACAATCCAAACAACTTGAAAATGTTGGCTTTTTCCCACTTTTAAAGGTTATACACCCCGGTAATCTCCACAAATACCAAACTGCAATAACATGTGTTTAAACTGCAAATGTCTCTGGCAAAAGTTCTGGTTTTAATCATACCCTGGAAAATGTAAATGTAGTTTCAGGGGTGACAAATGGCTTATGGCAAGCCAGGTTCTCCCTCCTTTACTCCTACAAATTTGAGCTTAGTAAAAAACCATTCTATTTAAGGAGTAAAACCCTTCATAAGTGAATAAAAGTGGTAGGAACACTTTCCCTGTTAGCAGATGGCATTTTGATGGCTCTATATATGGCTCTAGATATCCCTCTCCCTGGAGACAAGAGCTATAATTTCATTACAGTGTTCTGAAAAATGGCACAGAGACATTGCATGGTCTATAAAACCTCTAAATGCAGCAGTGATAGTTATGCCAGCTCTTCCCTTTCCTCAGACTTTATGTGAAATATAGACATTGTTGGCTGGAAAAATTGACAATCCCCCTTAGTATCTGATCAAGCTGCTGAAATTACATGATTTGACCCTGGGTACCTGCTTGGACATGGATGTGTGTGATTTCTGAAACAGTATATTCTGATCCCAAATCTCTTTTTTTCCTAATAACTACAGGTACAAAAAGAGGCTGGGAAGATGAGAAGGAGCCACATTAATATGAATTATTTCCTGTTGCCTCTGTAGGTCCCCTCAGTTCTTCCACATCTGTTCAAGCTGTGCACAGTTTTTATTTACCAGTCTAGTGGTAAAGATAAATTTTCAATAGCAGGTAACAACCCAATCTCCACCAAACAGACAGTTTCTTTCCCCCTCTAAATTAATCTCTTTTCCTTAAAGGCAAGACTAGTGTCTTGAATTAGAAGTGAGAACAGAAGACATTGGTCACTCCACAAAACTTAATTTTTTTTTTCACATGGATGTAGAGGGAAATGATGAATGATCAAAATATTTCGTCTTAAAACTTGAAATATTTCGTCTTAAAATCACATCTCATCTGCCTTCAATATGAATTGATCTCCTTATTGAGAGTGACTAGTTCTGTCCTTTTCACTAAATACATCACTGGCTATTTGGTAGATGAGGAAGAAAATCAGGTGCTTAGGAAAAAAATATAAGGCATTTTAAATTCTAAGCTTTCCTTCATAATTATATTTTCCATCAAACTGTTTTAAAGCTTGAGTGTAATTCCTATTTCAATAAGCAAGTATAGACTACGTCTATGTGAAGTATCTATTAGGGTAAACCAAGGCAATTCATTATTTTATCACAGACCATGTGTTCATTTCAGAACTTTAAAAATAGGACAGAATAATATTGATCACCACTTTTTAAAATTAATATTATTTTTTAAATAAATCTGATGGCCCAGTCCTCCATAAAGCATGTGAAATAATTCAGTTTTTTAGAAGAAGGTTAAAGATTTTTATCTTATATATTTAATGTATTTATGAAATATATATTTAAATATTTCATAAATTGATTATGAATTTCTAAAGCAAAGGATGTCAAGCATGTTTTCTGCTACAGAAAAACACACAGCAGTCTCAAAAATGTGTATGTACCATATTGAATATTAATTTTTAAAACTGAGAGTAAAGTATTTGGACTTACTCTAATCTGCAAATATTTTTCATCAGGAAAACTTATGAAGACAGACTAAATCTCCACAGTTTATATATCCTACCAATTTGCTTTGGTGACGATAAAACCTCTATATAAGGCTATCAGAAATTATTTGTAGATAATTGATCATGACTTAATGAAGATCTCTGCAGACTGAGACTCCAGGCATCTGTTACTGTTTGCCATACTGTCAGCCATCTTGATCAACAGATTTAAAAACTCAGAAACTTGAACAGCTTTGAGAAAACAGTAATAGACCTAAATTTTGTGAGATGGTCTGTGTGAAAGTGGAACATTTAGCCTGAACACTTTGTCAAAACCCAGTAGAAATAGAAAAATAAATTGCCAAAATTCTCCTCTCACTGAACCCTATTAGCATTTCATTAAAAATTGACTTGGTGGAATCTTATTCAAACTGTCTGCAACAACTCCCATATCATCCAGATCAAGATTAAATCCTGACAGAAGGGTCAGACCTGTGCCCAGGTATAGTTCTGCTGGGTAGCAAACATCACCTTCAAGGCTACTGTTTCTATCTACCAGGCCTGAAGCTGGGACAAAGCACAGATTGCTCAACTGAAAATTTAGTTTTAGTGGAGTGCATAATGTATGCTAAAGGGCTCAAGGAAATAAACAGAGGATAATGGGTCCTTTGTTCTGCTGTAGCTCTGTACAATTTGCAAAGAGTTGTTTAATTCTGACTGATTTTCTCTTGATATCATGTTTTTGAATGCTTATCCTGCAATTTTCAAGTTATTGCATGCAACTTACTGGAGTATTTATTTTGTTAACTCTCGCAAGTGCATAAATACTATTAATGACTAACAGTTCCCTCTGCTAGACTACTGACTTAATACTGACCTACTGACCATCTTTTCTTCATCTCAGACAGTAAGATTTTTATTTTTGTGTCTGCCTGACACCTCAATGGAAAATATTTTCATAGCCAGAACCTTTATTGACCTGTCTTGCAAAACACAGAATTACTTGAGGATTCTGAAGCTCAACATTTGCAGAGGTTTGTCACTTTCTACAAAATCTGCCCTGAGTAGTCATATCAACAGAAGTGCCTTTGTGATGCATTTATGATATAAAATACAAACAGACAAAGACATAAAATGCAAAATATAGAAATTAATATGTGACCTAAAATACTTTTATAAAAGCTTTTCTTTTTCTGAAATGCTAAGCAGTTGTATATCTTCTTGCTTTAAAACAAAGATGATTCAAGCCTGACTACTTTTTTGTGTTTTCACATTACTTAATCAACTCCCTAAAGAAATGAGTGATCCTATGTTAAGCTCTGGCCACTGGCCATGTGGTATTATTTGTTATATGTTATTTTCTTCAATCTCTTTAATTTTTTAATCTTACCACCTTATAGATACCCATTACTTAACTTTTTATGTATAAAGAATGTATTATCACTGCTCATGTTTGAGGTTTAATGTCCTTTTTGTCCAAGGAGGTGACCCAGGGATTCTCATTCCATAGTATTTTATTTGCTCCTATGAATAACTTCTCTATTATTGAAAACAGTGCTGTGCTAGTTGTGTTCAAATTTGTCTGTGTTGTTATATTCAAATTGCCTTTTCTCAGACAGGACTCGTAGTTCCCATGAAGTTTTTTTGAAGAAGAAAGAAATTATTAAACTTCTAAATGGTTATCTTCACTTAAGTGTTTGCTGATCTGTTATTTGTGTTCATTATTTCAACCATAGTTGCCCACTAAACATGTCCCACACAATATGCACTCACATCAAATTAGGTGGATACACAATCTTTATTGTTGATAATAAAAACTAACTCATTTGACACTGTCAGTTTTGAAATACACTTGGCTTCCTAATCTACTTATTTTTTCTTATTATTTTGCTTATTTTGCATACAGTGTAAATTTCTTAGAACTATAGTTTTGGTGTACACAAATAAACTTTTTGTATGGATGGGTCATGACATAGGGGAAGAACAAAAAAAAAAAATTTAAAGTCAGAGTTCAAACTGGAAATCAAATTTTCCTTTTATTTTTTTTTAAAGTGAGAATAACAAAATATCAAACATAACTCCCAGAGGGTAGGCTAAATCTCAGGCAGGCAAAGCCTTTAAATCTGAGCAACAATCTAATGATTGTTGATAGATGCAAGAATCATTGTCTGAAAGCAATAAATAAGATTAGGCTGAACGACCATTGTGATCCCTTTGAAACTCACCTATCTGTGTAAAAGAAAATTACTATCTCTGATTGTCTTGTGGCAATTTGGTCTGTCACATACTGTACATGATCCTGAGACAAATAAAACCACAGGAAGGAAAATAAAAAGCCAGTATTTGGACGAGAAAATGCAACAGATGTAAAATGTTAATATCCAGTTATGTGCCTGCCTGCACAACATACATCAAATCTTCAAGAAGCCAGACACTTGAACTTGTAGTGATTGAACACATAATTTTTTTAGAAATAAAGCTCAAAGTTGTTTTAGATAATCCAATAAAAAGGACAAAGCAAAATCTGATGTTTGGTCCTCTCTTTGCCCTGGTGGGTGCAAAATGATGTGCTGTAGCTGTTCACACTCTTTTGAACTATCTGAAAAATTTTGCTGGTATTCCCCTTAGCTTAGAGAGGTACAAGTACTGCTACTGGCACTGTCATTATGATGCCATATAAATGATCTAGTCATGGTTCAATGCACAGTTTGATTTGTCATTGGCATGATCATGTAAAGCAAAGAGGTTGAATTGAACAAATCCATCAACAGTATGACTTTTTACACCATATATTTGGGAAATGAGTAAATGCTATAAAAGCTTTAATCCTGTTATTAAATTTTCAATTCAGTGGTCAAAATTAGAAGTCATGTCTCAAAAACTGCATCTATGGAGTTGTTTTGAGAGCTTCTGGAATATTACAAAAGTCCAAAGCACCGTGAGTTCTATCCATAAGCAGAAGTACAGCACCTCTGCAACACCTCTGCTTGCAAAGATGAGGACCTGACGTGAGCACATTTCTTTTTTATTCTGGACAACATGTATTAACAATTCTAAGAGACTGAGGGAGTCACACTAATAAGGAATGAAATGGTAGTTTTGAGGTAGCTGACCATCCCTTTTCTCTCCTTGCCTTATTCACATCTACCCCACAACAGCTTGATGTGAAATGTAGCACTAAGTAGATTGACTCATCTCCTCTTACTGAACTCTGGAGCCACAATTTGTCTTGGCAGCTACACCTGAATGCTGCCAACATCTCAACTTTCAGAATCCCAGAGGGGTAGCTTGCCCTCTGTAGCAGTACTACTGGTCTAGACTGTCTTTGTGGGAAGCTGTGTGTTAAAGAGAACAAAACTCTTCCAACTGCTCACTGTCCACCACATGCTGGCTGGTGATGACTGGTCACAACCAAGTTGCTACTGCAACTGCATCTTCTGCAACAAGAAATAGGTAACGTTGTGCTATTTTTTTATCATCATTCCCCTTCCCCCAAGCTTCCAGACCACACTGGAACATAAAAAAAATGGTGGATTTTTATTTCCAGAGTCACTAGTTGGTCCTTTTATTAAACAGTTGAGAAATACCATTTAGTGTATTTGGTACTATTCCTAGCAAACCTATTTGCTGGTGATGCGCACCAATTGCTTGAAGCAGGTAGGGTGACCAAGAGATAAAAAGTGAAAAAACCTACCTTCTTCAGAGAAGTAACTAAGGAAGTTGATAAAGAAAAAGAGAACAGGCTTGAATGAAATAAAGAATGGTGAAACATATGCTTTAAACACATAATTGGCTGTGTTGCACATAGGAATGTGTTGCACATAGGAATGTGTTGCACATAGGAATTTCAAATGTTGCCTGCCCTAGTCATGCTCAACAGTTGGCCCATCTTTTTCTATGAATGTTGTCTTAGTTATTTAATGATTTTTACTTTCTCCTTTTTTGTTTGTTGGCAGCAACATTGACCCAGCCTACTCATCCTCTACCTGTTGTCTTAAATAGCTTATCTAGGAACCAGCTCTCATCAGACATTTGTGCAACACCTAGCACAATAGTGTAAGGACCCAACACAAATTGTGAATAAATAAAATATGGATGCTGTTCATGTCTCTAGTGATGTTCAGGGGTGAGGGAAGGTCAACATAAAATCTAATTTCTACCAGAATTGCTCCTTTTAAAAGAAACATTTACTTTAATAGTACTAAGGTTTTGTGCTCAATTTTAAAGTTACAGCTGAAAGTATTCCCATTAAATTCCATATTGAGCCTTAGATTCAAGGTCTTTGTAAAAGGAAGGGATTTTTAAACTATGCTTTAATCTTTCAGTGGTGGTTTTGAGATCTGAAACCATCCTTGCTATCAATAGGTGTAATTAAAAAAAAAAAAGATTGTGGAAAGGGGAATCATCTAGCTTTTCTTGATGAAGAAAGCAAAATAAGGACCCTGGATTTGATACAACATAATTAGCAGTTTTATTTGGAAGTGTGATTGTTTCCATGGGTTAAATTGTCAGCAGAATGTATTTGGCTATGTAGTAATTTTTTTTTTTTGTCTTTCAGGCTGAACTTGTTCAGGAAAGAAAACCCTTTGGAATGTCCATTTTCTGAATCTTCTGACAAAATGAAATGAAAAAAAAAACCGTAAAAATATGTAATGACAACGCCACACAAACATACATACACATGTACACACACACGCACACACACATACATGCATACACTCTTGGATATTTGCATTCATTACAGGCAAGGGGATTGTGTGGAGCATGATTTTTTTTGGGGGGGCTAATAAACCAGGAATGTTGAGGTTTTGGTCCCAGGCCACTGCCCATTTTTCAGTGCATCAGTCTCACCTTAGTGAGGCACACCATGTCTGCTAATGCAGAACTGCAGAGCTCTCAGCTTCCCAAAAGCAATAATCCTGACCTAACTGCACCTCCCAGGAGCTTTCCTGCAGCCTCAGCCCCATACTGTGGTTAGGCTGGCTTTCTGCAATGCATCACCACCTGCTTACTGACAAATGGTGTGGCCCTCTTTTTATATAGCAAGTTGTGTTTTTCACCTCTTTGAGAAGTGGTGGCCCTACTTTCTCCATTTTCTTCTTAACTGGGACATTGTTCAAGACAGTAGGGACTGCAGAGTACCAAGAGACTTGGTACTCTTGGTGAGAGGCAAGTGAGCAAATTAAGCACAAAGACTTCAATGTTGAGTGTCCTGATTTGTTCATGCTATAACAAGGGAATAGATTCCACTTCTTTCAAAAAGCTATTTTGAGCAGTCAGACTAAAAGGAGGACTACTGCTTTCCAAGACTACTTTTGCTGCTTCTGGCCTATTCCTGACTTTGTTTCCTCATCACAGACTAAAACTATCACCTTAAATACACAGAGCTTTGCTGGATTTATGAAGCTATTAGAGTGGACAGACAATACTTTTGTACATGTAAACCCAACAATAATTGTTTCATCCCCATTGGTAATCTTTCCACTAGTATGACTGGATTCCACTCAGAACACCATTGTGCATCAGGCCTTTATAAATGTACATGCATAGAACTACAATCCATTGTCAGACATTACTATTCAATGTTTTCAACACTACAGGACTGCAGGAACTACAGCAGTCTTGTGCAGGAATTTCTTCAGCTAAGGTTATCTCAGAACTGAAGAGTGAGGAGACAGTCTGTATTTCATAGAATCCTAGAATCATTTAGGTTAGAAAAGACCTTTATGTTTAGAGATTCCAAGTGCAAAGCTAGCATTCCGAAGTTGACTGTTAAACCATGACCCTACTAGCCACATCTACACATTTTTTACATAACTCCAGGGATGGCGACTGCGAGAGATGTGGCGAAGTGTCTGCCTAAAAATTGTAACCCAAATGAATATATAAGTCATATTTCTAAAGGAAATGTCTATATAAGTTCAGTTTAATAATGTTTATATGATTTCAATCAACTCATGATTTGGGTGGACTGTTAACTTTTTTTTTTTTTTGAAACTAGCTGAATCTTTAGCAATAAATAAATCTATTTTTGTCAGTTGTGTTCCAGAATTGCAAATCATGTAGAGTAGCAAAGTGACTCATTTACCTTTCAGTATGTTCTGCTTAAAATCCATATGTGTCTACATACAGTTTTGCAGACTTAGCTTTCTGTATGTTTGCCATTATAGAATATTCTGTGGAAGCAAGCCTTTCAACTCTAGGAAAGCTACAAGATTGAATTTACATCAGGCTAGGGTATATTTAGTATCATGCACTAAAACTGCTGAAGACTGAAAAAAGCTCTTCATGTTTATTATTATCACCAAACAGTATAAATCACTAGGAAGTATTATAATGATTAGATCTATAAGACTACAAAATGTTGGGATGATTACTATGAGGTAAAAAAATCAATAATATCCAGCTGTAAAGATAGCTTTTCTGTCTCTTGCACTAATTGCCATCATAGAACTCCACAGTCTATTTCATGAGAACTTTAGCAAGCAAAAGCATCAGAAATTGCATCCATAAAAAGAAACAAAAAGTTTATGCTTTAGGTAGTCTCCTACATGTAATTACATTTTGATATCCCTGATTCATGTACTTGAGATCATTGCACTTCTAGTGTTTTTTGTTTTGTTTGTTTTTTTTTTTGTTTGGTTTTTTTTTGTGGAAGCAAAAGTTTTGTACCCAGAAAGGTGAAGACGAGAGTAGGGAGGAACGGCGGGATCTGAGGTGACTCTGGCTCTTTGGGTACNTTTTTTTTTTTTTTTTTTTTTTTTTTTTTTTTTTTTTTTTGTTTTTTTTTTTTTTTTTTTTTTTGTTGTTGTTGTTGTTCATAGTTTCCCAATGAACAGAAACTGAAGAAATACTGAAGATAATTGTGTTGTGTGAGGATTTTGTAAAGGGGTGCCTCTAATGGAAATACTGGGCTGTTTTTAACTAGGCAAAGGGCTAAGCAGTATAATCAACCTATATGCCCAAACCTGCTGGGGAATAAAGCAAGATTCCACAATGGATCTGAAAGAGTTTTTATATTTTCAGTGTCTCAGCTGGAAACCCAGCCAAGTAGCACAGAAAAGCAATTATACCTTTTTTTATTAAAACGTTCAGACTATTTCATGTTGTATTGGTTTTTATTAAAAAACCCTATATACTCATAGATCTTCAATGCTTATAGATCAATGGAGTTTTAAATCAGAAAGTTAATGTCTCTGCAGGTGACAATGGGTCCAGTGGCACACCATGTATGTGCTCAACTGCATGTAAAGTATGTGCATCCAATGGACACATAGTTCACAAAGGCAGTGTAGATAGAAACATTCTTCGTTTTACTATCAAGACACTGTAAATATCTTTTGTGAATTAGAACAAAAATAGCCAAGGACTAAAAATTTTCCAGCTACTATCTCAGTAATGTGGCAGTTGAGTTGCTTTTGTTATACTTCAAAAAATACTGACCCAGCGAACTGTCAGCAAATAACAACTGTTGATATAAACCTTCACTTCGTGGAAGCAATTTCTGTTTCTTATAAAATATTGCTGTTTCTCTCTGTCACCTACTGAACCCAAATGCCAGACTGTACTCTGTTCTGTAATGCTAAGTGTCATGAGGTGTCTAGTTCAGGATCAGTCTCTGTACAGAGTACATGAACTCCTGATCTGACGGATTTCTTCTAGACTGCACTAACAGAAGTTATTATTCTGCACCAGCTCATGTCTTGGGAGCAGTCATCCATTTTGGCTCTCCAACCTCTAGAAGGCATCATCTGTAGAGTCGACACTTGAATTTTATAGGGAATTTCTTAACTCCTGGGATAAGGATCTTGAGTACTTTACAGATAAACAGGCCAACAGCCTCTTTTTAATTTGCTTAAGCTGATCTACTGACTACTCCTAAATAAAACAGGACAAAAGTTGGTTTTTAGCTCCAAGTTTGTGTCCTATCTCACATTGGCCAGACTTTTGCCCTTCCCAAACACAATTGTCACACATCTTTAGGAATAGTTTTTGATGTGTACAGCACATCCAAACAATGTCCAAATGTAATCTGAAAGAGGAGTAGTTTGCATGACTCAAGTTTGTGTTAGGAACCATGCTGATATTTAGCCAGTGTGAGCTGTGGACTGTTTAGTAGTATATAGCCACAAGAGCCTCAGTTCTGCTGCTGTTTAAATAGATCTCTGAATGGGCACCTATGTGGTCCTGCTCCCAAAGTGCTTAAATAATGAGAATATAAGCATAACCCCAGAGACCTCAGCTGGACAAAGCCTCTATGTATTGGGCTCCACACAACCTTTTTCTGTGCAAAGCATGTCTCACCACAGTTAGTCAAGAGGATTAGCTTGTCCTTCCATGGGTGGTGATGCTAAGAGAAACTTTAGCCTCAAAATTTTAGTGAAGAGAGAATCTTATGTCAGCAAAACCTAGTGAAAACAAAACTGCATTATCCTAGATGGCATTAGTGCAGATATTACAGTGAGGACAAAGCAATAAATTTCATATCAACTTTGCCCCTCTTAGTTAGCACAGACCAGAAAGTCAAAACAAATTAACAGTCTCTCATTGTAAGGACAAGGGCAAAATAAAATAAACTAAAAATGTAGGCTTTCTATACTCGCTCTACAAAAAGTGCCAGTAAAGACACTGGAATTCTAAGAAGGTTCCCTCAGTCAAAAATATGTTAGTTCTGGTTCCTGGCCTCCAAGGGCATCCTGTCACCTGGCCAAATGGGGCAATTGCCTTGGGGACAGGGACATTGTTGATAAAGTTTGCGCAGCAGTTCTAGTTGTTAGTGTGCAGAAGGCACAAAATGATTTCTTCAGGGTGGTGCCCCAGGCAAGGTTCATCCAAGGGTCCTCTGTGGATGGTGTCCTGTACCCCGTTGTGCTTCTTAATCATAGAGTAAATTAATCAATGCTTCCACTGTCTAATTACTAGAAGATAATTAGAAACAACAAAAATTATATATACAGGCATATCCTTCTTTGGCTTACTTATTTCAATGATTAACATATTTTTAGGCATTTGTTATGCAATTAAAAGAAACCAATAAGGTAAGGAAAAGCAGCTCATTTTGGCCTCTATAATGAAACTCTTAGTAGCATGAATGGAGAAAGATGACAAATCTAAAGTGAAGGTCTCTTTTTCTGCCCTTTTTCAATAGATCAGTGGTCAGCTGGTCTTCTGTTTACTTTGTTTTTAAACTGATATATAAAGGGAACAAGTATATTTGTTTGGGTATGTCTACCCTAACAGAATCTTCAAAAAAGAAGCTGTAGCTCACAGAAGCTTATAAAGTAAAAATCAATGCTTATGGGAACAGAACAGAGATAATGTGGACAACAGTAAAGCCAGAAATAAGATGTGAGAACTTCAATTATAGACATCCCTATCTTGTGCTGTGTGTTCTATTATTTCTTGTTCAGACTTCCTGGCACCAACGGTGGTTGCAGGAGGGTAATAGAAGCAGAAGTAGCAGCAGGTGGTGTGCTCCTCACAGCATGTGTTGGAAATTGCCTAAATGAAGCTCTGGGTGTTTTGTTGAATAGCAACAGCTCCCAGGTTTGAAGTGAGGTGGACAACAACTTGAAGAATGCGAGTCTAAAAAATTTTGGGCTCCTTATGAATGGTAAATTAGCAGTATGAAAAAAAACAAACCAAACCAAACTTGATAAAACTCAGAGACTGTGTTTGGGAAGAATTTTCTTTGCCTTCCTTGGTCCAACACTTTGGCATTTTGCACTAAATTGGAATGAAAAAACAAGCAATTTATGATATTTAAATTGTTTTACTTGCTTGCTCCTTGGTGTTTTTTTTTTTTGTTTTTTTCTTTTTCTTTTTGTCTTTGGACTAATTACTTACCTATCTATTTCTATAGGATAAGCTAGCAGATGTTAAATATGCAGGAAGGAAATTTGCCATTGGAACCTTCAGGTACTCCCTCCTTAGGAAATAACACAGCATCATTCTTGGAAGACAACTACTCCTCTGTAATATAGATTACCATTTAGTGTGCAAAGTGTGCTTTTTTCTCATTGATCCATAGTGAATTAAATACCAGACTCAAAGGAAAGCTTGGGGCCTTTTCTGAAAGTAGGCTGATTTTTCTTGTAAGTCAATGCCATAGCTGGGAATCTTCTAGAGAAAGTTAGCTTTTTCTTTAAATGATTAGAAATGACATTTTCATAGAAAATTAGGAGAACGTGCATTGTCAAGAATAAACATTTCAATTTGCTGAATTTACAAGCACTTTATACAAAGTAGAAATTTTCAAACTAAAGTCTGTATTAACACATAGTACAGACAGGTAGGAGCAAATGTGCAGAATGAAATAGTGACGAGGAGCTATTTTACAAACATCAATTTCTTGCTTTTCCTAAACTTCAGGCTCACTGTAGTATGCTCCATTGGACTGAATGCCCACTGCTGACTAGAGGGCACATGGTTTGATCCTGGATCACGTGTTCCAGATTAAGGTCATTCAGAAGGTTCAAGCTCACAGAGCTCTGATATATGGCCAATGTCCAGATGATTGTCAGAGATGCACTCCTTGCCTGAAGTAAAACACTTGTGTTGATGAGTCCTAAGCTAACTTTTAGGTTAGGTTAACCTGGCCA
Organism: Urocynchramus pylzowi; assembly: GCA_013397555.1. Lineage (NCBI taxonomy): Eukaryota > Metazoa > Chordata > Aves > Passeriformes > Fringillidae > Urocynchramus > Urocynchramus pylzowi. Next base: position 1,100,427 of record VZRH01001692.1, on the reverse strand, counting down.
GGGTTACCAGCTGCAGAACCTAAAACAGTTCAGAGTTCAGTACCAGAGCCTGCAATACTTTGTTTATTTGCTTCTCAGAAGCAGTATTTGAGATAATAAAAGATACTAATTCTGTCATGTGCAACTTGGTTTTTTTTCCCTTCTTCCCCTGTAATGACTTTATGGGATGCATACTATTTACTTATGTGGAACCCCAAATGAAAAATGTACTTCTCAGATGGATTTTAACCAAGATAAAGACTATATAAGTGAATAGATTTTCTCAGATATGATTCTTACGCATTTTGTGTGTGCTCTACTGATTTTTGTGTAAATAAGGTTGTGATTTAAATTGTCTAGTCAAAGATATTTTAAATTTTACCAATAAAATTAAAAAGTAATTTAAACTTGGACTAGCATTAAAAAAATTTAGAAAAGGAAAATTCAGAGGCAAGGCCTTAAAATACCTTGAAAACTTTATTTCATGTCCTGGATTAGCAAGACTTCATAACACCTTGTCTGCACTTGCAAATGACAGAGATGGTCCTTTAAATAGGGGAATCAAGAAAGTGATTTTTACAGGTGTCTTCTAGCTCTACTTGCTTGGGTTTAGCTGCATAGAGTTCTTTTGAGAACTTCACAATTAGTGTTTATTATAATAAATTAATGATCTTTAAGGAAGTCATATCAGTGAGGCTTTTTATAGGGTCTTGATAAATATCAACTTCCAGTTTATATAGGGGTTCATGCTTGATCTTTAATTCCACTGGAAGATGCAGGCAATATAGGCTTTTGCAATACTCACCAAATCAAGCAAACCAGAATGACAGAGATGTAATATGACAAATTATTCTGCTTTACATAGTGATAAGTATTTTGCTATTGCTCTCTCCACCATTCCCAGACAGTGGACTTAGGTTCCTGTGCATGTTAGCCACAATCACACAGACTTCACAAAGCATTATATGTGGTCCATATGGACACCATGTGAGTGTTCTTTGTGCCCATACAATGATCACCTACCCTAAGATAACTTACATTTAGTTTCCTCTGGAGTACATGAAATGTTGACAAAGGGAACAGCATGTGCTGAACATTAATTGGCACCAGACAAACTCATTATTCTCTGAAAGATATTGTTCATCAATAGGGAACCATCTGCATTGTATTTACATAAGTAACTATTGGTTTCTCTTTTAATACCATGCTGGATCTTTGACAAAATAGCAAGATGTTCCTATCACAACCACTTTGATTATACATTCAAACAAACCAGGAAGTAAAGATGTACGACTGTGAGTTAATTTTCTGATGGTCAAATTAATTTCTGTCAAAAACAGTATGGAAAAAAATGTAGTAAAACCTAAGAATGTTTGCTTTGGTGAAGTGAGGAGTCCTTCTAGGTCAGAAACCTGTCCCTGGTTGTGACAACTAATATATATTTAAGTAAAGAATATAAGACAAAGGTAGTCCCTCTTCCAGCTTTTAATATTTGAACACTTAAAGGTTTCTTTAAAAATAGATGAGATCTGTGATACTCTATTTGATATCTATCATGATACCCATGGTATTGTTTTGCCTACATATGTTTTTTGACATGAATAACAACATAGTCCTCAGGTTTTTTCAGTTTGCTAGAAAATTTCTTTTACTTAGTATAATTATCTCCAACTTCAACTATATCAACTGCTGTATTATTTATGAGCAAAATGCCCTTGTGCCTAGTCTTATGGATCTTATTGTGTGAACTTGAAAAATACTCATTTAAATGTTGTTTAGTTGGATTCAGTCCTACCCTTCCCTCTACTGCTGGTATTCAAAGGTCACCCCCAACTCACTCCACCTTTGTCTAGATAACTTACTAAATATTCCACTCTTTCCTCATGCAGGTGTATCTTTGTCTGGTCTTTTCTGGCATTAGAAACCCATCTGCTTAACTCTACATCTAGAATTGTAGGTGATGATTTCTCAATCATCATACTTCTTTCTATAATGTCCACATTAGTGTGCCTAATTTTGTTTTCATCTAAAAATTACAACATCCTTTAATTGTGAATTTTAAAATATAACCTACAATTTCTGAACCTTTTTATTGAGACTGAGAAAAGAATTTATCACCCCATTCTGGAGAATAGGAAATGCTTCTTTTTTACTGGGCTTATTATGGCTTATTATGCATTTATATTTTAAGTTCATGTCAGACATGGTGTAAATCTTATAGGAAGGTCATGCTGACATTTATTGACATCCTAGTTCATTGGAAGTTGGAAGAAAATTCTTATGAATTAAAAATTACCCCACAATTGTCTAGCACATTTTCTTTTTCTCAAAGAAACTATACATTACATCTAATGTTAAATTCTATTGATTAGTTAAAATTTTTTTAAGGTTCTCTTTACTGTTAAAAAAAAGTGTAAACCCGATATAGTTCACTGGTTCCTGTCAATTTTTCAAATATCCTGTTGGCTCCTGAGGGGAAAAAAATGTCTGAAGACCCTTTCAAGTTCTTTACTTTTATTGCCCTGGTGTGCAAAAAAACAATTCATAAAATATTTTTTGAGAAAGAGCAATAGAGAAAAGTAAAAAATCCCTGTCAATCTGCATTACTTACTGTGACTGTACAGTGCTAATGAAACAAATTAGATACTGACAAATATTACAAATACAATGATGAGCTACATGGCAGAGTTCACACTGAAAAAAAGCCATATCTTAATTAGCAACATGGGTACACCAACTGCACTTGATAGGCTTGGCATGCTTACATTTGCCTGCTACTAAAAGGCATGGTTTTTCATTTAGTACAGAGTGACTTCATTGTGAGTGGAACCTTTTCCTCCTGGTTTGATGTGATCTGGATCAGACATCTTATATGGTTCACATTGCATCTGCACAATGAACTTTGCTGAACTGAAAGAGAGGAATAGGCATAGGAAGCAGAGGTTTGGTTGTTTACCAAAGTAAACAACCATAAAATGCCATATTACAAAGTTTTATTGTGGTGGTGGAACTACTGCAAAGCTGTAGCTCATTTCACTGTTCATTTCTAATACCTGAGTTTCTAAGCAAAATAGCCCCTAAATGCCACAACATTTCCACAGAGCTTAACAGAAAAAGTAGCTTAACACTATTTTGTTTAAATTTGGTATGCTAATAAAAACACCTAACACAACAGTTTTCAAAGTTCAGGTACATCCTTTTGAAACCAAATAAATGCTAGGTGATCTTGGGGGCTGTGTTTTGGTCTTACACACACGCACACCTTAGAGTCATGACATGATGCTAATGTACCTTGTCTCCAGTCTTGGTATGGACATTATAGAAAGAAGTATTTTGCCTGGACTTGCAGGGACAATGATGCTGTGTAGGAGATGTTCTTTAATTGGGTCATAACTTTGTCAGTCTATCTCCCCTGGGGATCACCTCCCAGTGCTGCTTAGAGTATAGGTCTTTGTTTCTGTCTTGCACATTTCCATCTCCTAGCAGGTGGGAGGATGGGCAGCTGTCATTCTCCACCACTCCAAACCCAATTTCAGTTCTTTATTTTGACCCCTACAGTCTTCTCATCTATAGAGGTTAAGAGGTGAGAAAAAAAAGAGGTCATTATTTCATTTTCCTGTGTGAAGTGAGAAGTGTTGCTGCATACTCTTATCTTTGCCAGAATATGAATGAGCAGTTGGAAAGAATTGTTGCTTTAACCCAGACTTACCTGTTTTAATGCATATAATTAAGTAATGAATATAGCCTGCTAATAGGAATCAAACTACTACAAAAATGCAGGGTTTTTTTACTAAGGGTGAATTACAGTTGCTGATTTCTGCTGCTCTCCATTACCTCTTTGATGCTGTTAAAATTACCTTTGACAGGAGTACTGATGATAAAAGTTTTTTGCAAAATTTTTAATGGAGTCTAAGAATCAGAGCATTCAAAACTTTAAATGATTCTTATAAATTTCTTCTCCCATACAACTGTTTTTCAGAAAATTTAATGCAAGTCAAAATGTCTAATCCTAGAGAAATTACAGGGTCCAATTCCTTCTTAAATAAGACTAGAAGGCAAACATCTGGTTTAGAGTTTGAAGAGATTTTTCTTACTGCAAAATACTAGAGTAAGCAATCTTCAAAAGGCTTATTGTTGGAATAAAAATAGGAAAAATATTTTTGTGGCCATACCTACTCTCACTTTTGAACTTGTTTTTTTGCTAGTGCATGTATTTATATGCATGAAAAGGAAATGAGGGGCTGGCATTGAGAAACATGTATTTGTGGGAGAGAAGAAAAATAAATTTACTTAAACAATTTGAATCTGAAGGACAGAAGACTTGGAGATCCTTTGCAAACAAGGAGGATGGTATGATGGTGTCTGCTTTTGATGGTGCTCATGAGAAGCTGTGTTGCTGATTTTTGTATTTATGTCACAAAGCAGAACTGGGTTGTATTAAAATATAATTTTAGTTTGATTGGTACAGGCTTCTGTATAAATTGTGAGTTTTAATAATGCCTCTTTACTCCTTGAACCAATAAAAAGAGCATAAAACCATAAAATAGATAAATAGATCAAAATGTTACATTCTGATTTTGTTGTGTCAAATTTTGTCTTGGAGTTCTTGTAAACTCTTTATCAATCAACTGAGTTTGAAGAACATAACAAGCATTTTCAAAATGGGATTTTTTTTTTCTACTATAATACTGAAGAATACTGAATATAGCCACTATAATACTGAAGAATATAAATTCAGACTTGATGAATGATTCCCTATTTACAATATTCAGTGAGTAGACCAGGTTGCTCAGAGCCCCATCCAACATGCCCTTGAGGACTTTCAATGGGGCATCCAAACTTCTCTGGGCCACCTGTTCCAGTGCCTCACCACCCTCAAAACAAAGAGTTTCCTCCTAATACCTGGTCTAAACTTACTCTGTTTTGGTTGGAATTCATTCCCCCTTGTCCTGTCACTATATGCCTTTGTAAAAAACCCCTCTCCATCTTTCTTGTAACTCAGAATCATCTTGACTTTCAGTTGTGAAGGTGTTTTTATGAACGGATTACAGGAGTAGGATGTGTGTGTACAAGATGTTCACAGGTTAATTTTATCAGTCATGGAGCAGTGTAGTAGGTGGACAGCTGAGGCACTGCTAATTTTACACTGAAGCTCAAAGTTTATGCTGGATAACATCAATGGCCTGAGAAATTTTCACTGATAGCTTTCAAACATGCTTGAACTTTATTTATAAACAGTGGTATTTGAATAAACAGCTCAGAAGAGTATGTGCTGCCCTTGCTGCTCGGATATGAAGTCCTGTGCTGGCTAAGCTGATTCTTTATCAGGAAGCAAGGGCATGCTGCTGTCTTCTAATCCTGCTGACACTTCAAAGCCAACCTGGCGTGTCCTTCCTGAGAGCAGAGAAACAGGAGAAGGAGTTTTGCCATATCACTTCAATTTCCAAGGATGTATATTTGTGTGAACTGCCTTCTTCTATCTTCTCCTAAGAGGAAGAATAACAGAGTTTATTCTACATAGGGAGGAGGAACCTGCATACCTCACTCCAAATCTGTCCTGTATTTAAATAATAGTAAAAAAAATGTCAACAGAAATGTGATTTCATTTCATTAGCTTTTTCTCATTACTTGTAGCAGTAGAAAGCTCAGAAGCAAAGAGAGATCCTGGTGCCTCTACCTACTGATTACATATCACAGTGAAGGTTTAGATACAGCAGTGCTCTGCTGCCCTGGCAGAGCTCTTGTGGATTCTGCAACATGAAAAATAAGGCCACTGACACTCTTTCAATCTGTTTAAGGGCCTCTGTTCTAAAATTTTCCATAGGCTATTTCCCTATTGCTATCTGCAAGAGGCCAGTCTTTTATCATCCACATGCTGTCTTCTTATGAACCTTGGGAGCTGTAAAGTTTTGAAATAAGGGGTATTTCATCTGTGCAGCATAAGCAGGATTGGAGATGAAAGATCTAAGTGCAGTTTAAACGGCATGTCTTCTTCACCTGACACTTTAGGAGGGAAATGATAATACAAGTTAGGCCTGAGGCCCCAAAACCTTTGGAAAACCTTTTAAAATGTATTTTTTCTTTTGCAAAGTGAAAAAGCAACAAAGTAAATCTGCTGTTTTCTATTTCTGGAGAAAAGAGCCGACAACAAGCGTGGCTGGTGTATTCCCTTTCTGCAGTAGTATCTCTTCCCACAATATCTTATCCATGTCTGTGTCCCTCCTTTCCTTTAAAGTCCTGCTCCTCTTTTTCTCATAAGATTGTTGCCCTTTATCCCTTTTCCTTTCAGGAAATTCAACATCCCCTTCTTCTGCCTTTCCTGATACAACAGCACCCACTCAGTTTTACCTCCCTTCACGCAATGTGTACCACCTGAAACTCCCAGGAAGCCGTGGGTTTTGCCAGCTGTGATTAGATGGATAATTTTCTTATTAGAGGGTTTTCTGACTGGGACATAGGTCTGGGCAGGTCAGACAGTGTTCAGTTTCTCTCAGGTGCTGGGAGATAAATGCATTGCTTTTGAGATCATGTGTAGAAAACTTATGTAGGCCTGTGCTGGACTGAAGGCTAACTGGTGTATGGGGACATACAGGGCTGAAAGGTGGATACCTATCCCTTTGTTTGGAAAAAAAGGGAAATTAGCAAGAGAGATGGAACTGAGCATGGATGGAGACAGTCTTTACTCAGAGAAGTTGGAACTGAGAAGTTCCTACTGAGATGTTGGAGATGCAAATTTGGAGTAAAGTACAAGTTCTCAGAGCTGCACAGTGCCAAAGGGCAAATGTTAAGCTTTGAAATTGTTTTGATCCCTGTGCATCCTCACACACTTTTGGTTAAGGACAGCACTGCAGTACATTTACCACTGATAGTGTTTTGCAAACAGCTAAATAAATTTGATAAATTTGCAAACAGCTTATAACAAAGCAACCATAACGATTACCAGACGTGCTTTTCTACTTACTGCATCCCATATTAGCAATAGAATATCCAGAATATATTACTGTAATCTCTTAGAAAGGAAATGTTTTGAAAGTTTTGAGGATGTTTTAGCATGTAGATGCTTTAATGTGTATCAGGATTGAAGCCTGATACTGAGATTGCATTGATGGCCTTTAAAGAAGATAAAAATTTTATTACTAACATTAAACTTAATAACATTCCTGAATATCTCTAGGATTTTTTTGAGAGTGAATGGATATTTTTCAATTTGACACCAGAGTCCTCTCACTTTTCAATGTAAAAATATTAATTCAAACAAAAGTAGTACTGAGCACACACTTTAGGGTTTGCAGTAGTCCAAGCAAAAGAAATTGTGCACTTGCACACACAGACTAAGGACCTTGCAGTTGTCTGTCAACTGTAAGGACATTGCAAGTTTGAAATAGTGGGTCTGCTCCAGCTGTAGGAACATTTCTCTTAATCTGTTGCTGCCTTTGCCACACTCATGTCAGAGATTCTTGGCAAATATATTTCTATTAAAAATTTGCAGACAGCTAACTCTCCTCTAGATTCTGTTCCTCAGATATGCTGACTTTTCTGGGCCCTCTGCAAAAGACATCACTAGGGATTTTGATGTAGACTCAGAATATTCTTCCTTCCAATAAAAGAAGTATGTGTCCAGCTGTGTGTCTGGCTTCTTGAGCTTCAGGCTGATTCTTTAACTTAATTTTAATGTGTGATTAAGTTCCTTATGGGGGTTAGAGACTTTCAGGGTTCAAATTTCAGTCCAGCTAAACACAATTAATGAAACAGAAACCATGAAAAAAAAAAGTTTGTTTTGTTTTTGTTTTTGTTTTTGGTTTTTTTGTTTTTGTTTTTGTTTTTGTTTTGGATTCTTGGTTTTTGTTTTTTTGTTTTGGTTTGTTTTTGTTTTTGTTTTCCAGGAGGAGAAGAAATCTAATTATCTTACCCTCTGCTCCCATTCTTGCACAATGGAACAGTTGGAATGGTAGTTCTTTTATTCCAAAAAAAGAGCTGACCCATCACTTACTGCACAGGATTAAGGATTGCTCAGGACCTTTGCTCCAGTCATATTCAAATAATGTAATACTTGTTCTTGTTATAAACCTAAAGGTATTTGAAGGCTGTTTTGCCAACTACTGGATACTGCAATAATCTCTATGGGGCTGATTATGAGATGCTGAACTTGTACCAGCCAGAAACAAACCTTACTCAGCATTTTTGCAATGCATTCAAGGAATCATGAAAGAGCTTTAGTAGAAAAACTTACTTTCTTTTGTTAGATGGAAGAAAAGAGAGAATTATTTTTAGACAGTGCCATTCAGACAAGGACTGAGAGATTTCCAGCAATTTCCTGTATATGTAAACTTATTAATATTTTCAGCCTAAAATGTGCTATACAAAACTATATACATTTACACAAAATAACCTGGTACTTGAGCTCTGTAAAACTGCTATTTTTAAAAAGAGCTATCATTTGTGAGGAAGATGGAATTGGCAGTTTACCCAGAGAAGGGCCTACTCTGTGTCTGTCAGGCAGGTGAAATCTGATATATTGCTCTGACTAAATGTATACATCCATATAATGTGGGGGGCAGCTTAAAAAACTCAAGATGGAGGCTTTTATAATATTTTCTTGAATTTATTTGCATCATCTGGATGAGTATCTTGCTTCAAAAGAAGCTTCTTTGTCCAATATAATTATTAAAATCCTTTTTATGGGACAAAAGATAGTACACTGACATATAAAGGGAGAATTTATTAGTAAAAATGAAATCTTAGCAGTATAATTAAAGAATAATTGCTAATCAAAATTTTAGCCAAAGTTATTTGTAACTATTGCAAAAAAAAAAAATCCAAGGGGAAAAAAAAAATTAAAATTTTTATGCATATCAGTTTCTATCCCTCATCATGGTGTTATGCCCCACATTTTCCTGCTGCTTTGGTCACTGAAAAAATATGTTGTTCATGTTACCAGTTTCCCTTTTCTCACTGTAGGGCCCACCTGGAGTAATTTTAAATGCTTCCTTATGGGCTTTCACACCTTTGCTCTTTCTTCACTGGTGTGCAGCTACGTGTTACACCTGAATTTACTATAAATGGCATGATGGTGCCATTTATATTTAGGACAGGTAGATACTATGTGTTCATTCTCCTTGTTAATTCTAAAGCTAGGTTTGTCCAGCTCCAGGTTTACATTTCTTTTAATTCACCACTGGCAAATTGATTACAGTCATGAGGTTTCCAGTGCCAAGCCCATGTCCTATTTTTTATCACCTTAATTCCATTTTTGCTAGATAAATTGCTAGGTAAATGTCTCACCAGCCTAAAGCAATGTTTTTAAGTCAAGTAAGGTTGAAAAAAATGCTCAGGTGAAATTCTTATAATTAGTTGCCATTTTTAACCCAGTTTTTACTAACTGCCAGAACAATTGGCTTTGTTTGAAGTCATATCTCTTTGAGCTGGTTTTTACTGCTCAGCAACACCAACAATTTTTATGGGATTTTTACTATGCAAGGAAATATGAAAAAGAAATGGCAACCTAACTTTTTGTTTTGACACTTTTTTCCTATTCTTTTGTATGTTGCATGAACAAAATACAGTTTCAGAGCAGAAAGCAATTTGGATTTCTCTCTGGGGGACAGTTTGCTGAAATTCTTTCATTTCTGGAATACACTCACTTATTTGGGCTTAGATGTTTGCAGAGATACCTATTCCTTTTGTTTGCCTCCTCTTTTTTGCAACCATTATGACATGGCTTGGTTTTGAGAACTTTGGTTTTGCGCCAACTACAAAAAGTAATTCAAAAGACACCTTAATAACAGTAAAAAATATCTGTTTAACTGTGATTTACAACTGATTGCTTTTGGTTGGTAACTTCTTAGAAGATAATATAAAATGAGGTTTACCTGTGACTAAGTAGGATCTTTATTTTTCCAAAAATCAAGGAGTCAAATAGCAGGAAAGACTAATAGATAAATAGGAAAGATAGGAAGGGAGGAGCTCTTGTTTTTCTGCATGTCTAGAGGTGATGTTTAGTTTCCCTTTCTCTCTAGTTTTATCAGTGTGCCTTTTGACTTTAAAGAAAGTCATATGGTTTGTGTGCTAAAATCTCAAGTGTCATTTTAAACTGGAATATATTTCCATGCCATTCAAAGTCTGAAGCTATTCTGATATGTTTAACTTGCTCTTTATAGAAAACACTATAGCAATTCTGTTAATTATGAGAAGAGTCTGATGATTGGTACAGACACACTTATCAGAAAAGTGTTTTCATTTGCTATCAAAGCTCTCATCTCCTCAGCCTGAGAAAATCTTAATTCTCAACTTAGTTTTCAGCTCATGTAACCTGTGTAGATAATTTATCTCAAAACTTTGTCATTTAATAGCATAGTTATTACTCAAAAATGGTCCTGTTCTTTTGCTACCAGAAATCTGGGTATAACAGAGCAGCCCAGAGGACCATGCCTGCTTGTAAGCCTTAGATTTTGATGCATTTTTTGTGATGCTCTGATACTGTGTGTTACAGAAGGGCAGGCAACAATTGGAATGGAGGAAAAAAGCTATTAATTCAATTTTTTCTAGTCCATTGGAAATTTAAAAAGCACTTTCTCTTGAGACAGGTAGACCTCATTCCAGAGGAAAAATTTGAAAGAAATGCTATCAGACAGTTCTGTTGAATGAGGCATTTTGTTTCAGTTCTGCAGGAATGATGAAGTGACAGGAGAATTCTGTTCAATCCCACACCAGAAATGTACTTTCAGACTATACCTATATTCCATGCTAGGCAAAATTTTCAGCAAACATGCTCTTCCTTCAAAGTTTATAAGTATGGCACTTTTTTGAGACTCATCTAGAGCTTCTGAAGAAAAAAATTCTTTGTCCATGACAGCAGTCAGGAAGATTAAAACCCAGTGGTAATGACAGCCTGGTTAATGGTCATTGCTCAGTAGAGGAGGTATCTAATCATGGGAGGTGCTGCTGAGTGAAACAACATGAATGTGATACAAGCAATTACCCTTCTACATTTCATCTAGACTTACAGCCCACTGCAGTAAATCTTTTTCAGTAACTTTTATGCTCTTTTTAAAAGGCCTCTATGCTTCTTATTTTAGTATAAACCCTAGCTTGGGTATTTTAAAGGACTCTTCAATTGTGTCAAGGGGAATCACTTAGAAAACATCTTTTTTTTGCTGTGGTTTTATTTACACTCTAAGTTTGGACTGTGACATACAAGAATAAAACACTCACTATAATCTTCTGTATAATAAAATTTTGTAATAAATCAATTAATCTCATTAAAGTAATAAACTGAAAAATGTATTTCTTTTATAATGATTTTATAGCACTGATTTTATATATTGGATTAGATGCAATAACTCCTCAGCACAGTTTTCTTAACTCCTGATTAAGAGTCATGTGGAAAAGCATTCATGTAGTTAATGATAAACAAATCTATTCAGGAGGACAGAATGTTTATAGCTAATTTATCAGTGACCTTCAACACTGTGAAAATTAGTTATTAGTGATGTGCAATGCGCAATGCACAGGAAACAAGTACAACTATTTTTAGATTCTTCTTAATTTGCTGTGATTATAAATGTGTGCCTCTTCAGTAGCTACTGAAGACATATTTTATGGTGTGACTGAGCATTGTTTTTACACTCTCTCCTCTCTGTTTTTAATTATAGTACCCTCACGTGAGTGTATCTGGAATTAGAACACTGTAGCTGTAGGCCAGCAATAGCTTAATTGTTCAAGATCCTACATAACCTAATTGTTGCTTGTGATGAGCTTTCTTTAGCAAAGATTGCATTTTCAGATTGAAGGAAGCAGGAAGTAAATGAGAGGATGCTAAAAATAATTATAATAAAAAGTCAGAGGTTTTCTAAATTAAGTTCCAGAAGGCTATTTAAAATCACTCATGTGCTTTTCCATTTAACACTGCCCTTCTTGTAACTTCCATTTGACTATATCAATGCTAGTACATGTGTCATAGTGCCTTAAGATTTTCAATATTCAGGACAGACATTTCAGACTACTGGTTTTGGTCCTGAAAATGGTCACATATTTAATTATTTGGAATTACCTAGCACGTTAAATTTAGTTCTTAAAATTGCTGAAATCAGGAAAGCAATCAGTTACCACAGAAATTTAAAATTTAACAGAAATATCTAAAAGCCTTTTCAAAATATTTAATTGCTAAACAGCAATAAAAATAGATATTTGCTAAACAGCTTGATATCTACATTTTGCCTGTCCTGATAGAACCCATAATATTTACAAAACAATTTTTAAGGCAGGCATCTTATTACACCTACTGAGCATTTTGACACTTCAGGCAACACCTGGCATTACAAGATATTTATAAAGCATATCAAAAATGTTTTCCTATGAAAAAAAGATTAAAATTGCACTGAATAAATAACAATAACTATTTATATTGTTTGCAAATAATAAAATATATGATTCATCAAATACTGAACATGTAAATGAGTTTTTCTCTTGATAATTGTGACTGAGAAATGTGTCAAGGGCATTTTTGTGAACAACATTACTGAATGCCAGTTTTTTGAAGGTCTCTTAATCTTTTCAGTTAAAGACTATAACTTCTAATAACTTTGATTATTTGCTGTGAGCCTGTTGTCTTCATTGTCTGAAAAGTTCATTAATTAAAATGACCAACTTTTGTACCCTTGTGATCAGCATAGCTGGCCGTGGATGCACGTGTTAAAGCATGAAACAGAAGACACACTTTTATTTCTGCTCTTACCTAAAAGTAGCACGAAGTCCTCTCCCTCTTCTTTGCTGAAAGCTGTGCATGAGTTAGAGGGAAATACACTCACTAAATACACTCACTAAATTCCACTAAAGAACTTCTCAATCATTTGAAGAATACAATTATTTGGAGGTACTGTTTACACAGAAATGTTTTGGAAGACCAAGGCAGTGGCTGTTTTGGGTTAGAGGAAGTTTGCTGACTACAAATCTGATATTGGTTTTCCACTTGAGTGCTCAGGTTCTTCTGCACAAAAATTCAAACAGAGCAGGAGATGAACCCCCAGCCATTGTAGCTGTAGAGTAAATTGACAAGCCAAAGAAAAAACACAAGAGTGTTAGGTTGAATATATTGCATAAACTTCTTATTTTTTGTATGAAAAGTAAGAAATTAATATTTTTTTTGCTGTCTGGAAAAGGGAAAGAGCTGATTTTCATATAATTTGTTATTATATCAAATAGAAAAGAAAGCAAAAGGAAGGGAGACATGCACAGACAAAGGAGAAGGCACTCATTGCAGAAATCTAACATTCATCTCACATAAAGCCCTTGCTGAAACTCCTTATACAACCATTTATGTGAGCACACTCAACTAAACTAAAATTCAGCATCATGGCCTCTGCTTTTCCCACCATGATCTATTAATTTTTCTTCTCTGAAGTGCTTTCCTGCTTTATCTAAGGGAATGAGTTTGTCACTGACACTTCCTCAAATGGCTGCCAAAGTTCCTTTTTCACACAGACCACTTCAATAGCAGATGTCTTTAGGGTGAATGCTGTGTCCAGCTAGCTGAAGTGTCACCCACTGCCTCCTTCTCTGCTCTGCATTCTGCTTCTCACAATTCTGAGTTCATTTCCCAGGCTTTCATTCTCTCAGCTATATTTATCATCAAGTTTTCTCTCCTATCACTACTTTCTGCAAGGTCAGGATGACCCATTCATCTAAATATCAGGATTTCAACTTTTTTTCAATTTTCCTTTATTTTTTTTCTCTCTACCATATTTGACTGCTAATAATTTTCTCTTCATATAATTCACATCACTGGAAAGGCCTAGTCAGTAACTTTTGAGCATCCACATTGGAGCTGTTCATGGACTGCAGCCTGTGGGAAGGACCCACATTGTAGCAGGGGAAAAGTGAGAGGAAGGATGAGCAGAAAGGAGCCCTTGTGGGCTGACTACAACCACCATTGGCCACTTGGAAGAAATTGATCCTGGGAAAAAGAGGAGGAGAGGATGGTATTTAGTTTTTGTCTGTTTCTTGCTATCCAAACTTATTGTATTGAGCAATAAAATAAATTAATTTTTCCACTATCAAGTCTGTTTTGCCTTTGATGCTGACCTCCAAGTCTTCATCTTGACCCATGGGTCTTTTCATCTTTTTTCTTCCTCTATTTTTTTGAAGATGGGAAATAAGAAAGTGTCTGTGGGAGTGTCTGGCTGCAAGTCAAGAATATCTATCACATGTGCATAAGCCCTGTAATCTTCCAGATATGTTTGTTGCCTTTCAACTTGGTTGAAAATGAAGCACAAGTGCTGTTGAAATGGAAGCACGGCTGGATTCAATTTCTCAGCACTTTATATGTGGAAAGATTGTTGATGGAGTTCGAAGTCCAAGTCTGACATTGAGTCTTCCCTTCCTTAGTCATGTTGTTTGCCTTCAACAAAATTGCTAGCTTTCAGGGCTTACACTGTGCTTCATGAAGCTTCATTATATGCCACTTGCAATACTTTGCTATGTAAGAATGAAAATCCATCACAAAATTCCCCTGACATTTGTTTGGTTTGTAATACACAACACAGCTCCACTGCTGTAAACGTGGCAGGACCCTGAGTTGCTCACAGTTGCCAGATAGACATTTTTCCCTTACAAACAAGCTGAATAAAACACTACTCTCAAATTTTATGGATTTTTTTTTTCTGCATAAGAAAAAGGTTAAAATTGTCCTAGAGATGCATGGCCTACAGAAATTTTCCTATGCTTTTCTTCCTATTGATTTGGATTTCTGACCAAATGTGGCAAAGGCACTGGAAGAGCTTCTGTCAGCTGAAGAAACCTAAGATGAAGACCTTGTTAGGGGATTTGGATTTCATAAGCACATGAATGCTTGAGTGGGCATTGTTAATTATGGATTAAAGTGACTTGAAATTAGTTTCAGTGTAGAGTCTTTTGCCAGCTAGAACCTCATGATCTTGGAAAATGTGATTGCTTATCCTTTTCAGATGATGGGAAAGGCCAGAAAAGTCTAGGTGCCAAACGTGCAGGTTATGACAAGCCCCTTATGTTAAATCTTATTTTAAAACCTGCCACTTTTATCACACTGCTTGAAAAGAATATTTTTTGTTGCTCTCCTCTGAGGAATAGTTCTCCATATTATACAGCTGCAAGGTCTTCTGATTAACTTTAAGCACTATAAACTTGTAGCAGGACTGGCATTCATATAGCTAAATTTAGCTATCGTGCTGCTGTTGGTTGCTGATAAGCTAAAATTACATCCTTTTGATTTGTCTGCCATTTAAAAATTATTTTAGAGGATTATTAAGTTCATAATCAGAATTATCACTGTCTCTCCACACTGAATTTAGGTCCCGTGGCTGACATGTGATTTCATACTTGTCTATCTTTGTTTTTACAGACAATATGCTTCATAAATTTAACTCAATGAATTAACGTTAAAAAGAGTGACAAAATGCATTCTATTTTTTGAATTTGTAAAAGGTTTTTCAGCATATTTTGTCAGAATAATGGAAAAAATAGGACAGAATATTATTAAATGTCCAGCAATCCCCACCATATAGAAAAAAGTAGCAATGGTTCCTATGATATTTTCTGGATGGCTGCTTATCTTATCTGTATAAATTAATAATATCTTTGATAAATACGTGCAAAGAGTTTTCTTAGGCAGAGAATTTCTGGAGTGTGAAACCTGTTTTTACATCTAAACAATTTGCCAATGATGGACTCATCTTCAGTTCTTACTCTCCCATTCCTATCTATCCCTTTCAGACATTTTCATAACTGTAACTCTCTAAGAAATCTCTAATAAATCATATGCCTTGCCATTATTTACTGAGCTAAAAGGAGTCAGCAGCAGATGTCCTAGAGGTCAGCTATTTGATGTTTCTTTTGTGACCTGTTTGTTTGCCACCTTTCACAGACAGGGTGGTAGCAGACCATGCTGCAGGGACCAGTGATGAACCTGTGAACTCCTTAAGATTACTGGGCAGATCTTATAGTCCACTATAGAATCTCTGGGCTACTGGAGTATTGTCCATGTCTTCTTTTCATCTCAGTGAACAGCCCCAGTTTGCAGAACTTTTGAAGTGGAAACACTTAGAAAGAAGGTGACAAATTTTTGTCTTCCTGCCACATAGTATGCTTAAGGTGGGAAGGCAAAATAAAGAGGCTGCAGCCCAGGCAATACACTCTTGCCTAAATTTCCACCTCTTCAGCCTTGAATTAAGGCATGCTAATATTCTAACATAGCAAAAGATGAAAAGATTGTGTAATATTTGCAAACCTTAAAGGAGAAGACTGAGGCCTGTTTACAAGGGAGACATTCAGGCTAACTTTCACAGCAGGCAGGATTTACTCACAGCAGCTGTGCACTGCCTTTCAACCTAGTGTAATAGAATCTGTATTAACTCTTTTGAGGTGCAAGAATGGAAAAATGTCCATGTTTAAATTATTTATAAAAGCATCTGAGATTCTACTTAGCTTCGACTTGCAAGACAGTAAAATGACTTTTCAGTTTTAGAGAGTTCTGCACAAGTCTAAATTAAGAGGATGATTTATTTAACATATTTATACTAGTAATAGTCCTTGGTCATAAGTAGACGGTACATTAAGTTACCACTAATAAAAGTTCTAGGCTGAAAAAGGACAAGTAAATTATTTCAGGTAAAGAAATAAATTCAGATTTTGCATTTTTTATCTCTGGAAAATGAAGCAGATTACTATTTGTCATAGCTAATGTGGAATTTCTCAAGATATTCCAAATCATAAAGCAGTCTAGCACAAGAGACTCCTGACAATACTCTGCTACCAAGTCCTGCCTTGAATGTGGGGATAGATTTCACTGGAAAACAATTCTCTCTTTTATATTGTAGAAACGTTTAGGTAAGTAAATAAGTTTTTGGGTCTCATCTTCACTAAATAGAATCATGTTGATGCTGCCCTGGCATGAATATGTCTGAGGTCTGCCTGTGAATCTGAACAAAGAACTCCCTTTACATGGAAAACAACTGAAGGCTCAGAGGAAAGAATTTAGCTGAGCTTAAATATCACAGACATTTTCTTGAAAATTAGTCTTCTGTGTTCTTTTGTGGTTTGGTTTAGTTTGGTATTAAGGGGCTTTTTTAATGGCCAAAGTTTGCTATTCAAATCATTGCTTTGACACTGAGGCTATAACTACTCAGATTCAAAAAAAAAAAAAAAAAAATTATATACTGTTGAACTTTAAAGAGTAGGTGGGATAAAAATAAAATTAAGGTTAGGAATTGTCGTGTATATTTTAAGGCTGAAACAGAAATTTACAGAAATAGGGAGTTTTCTTCTTAATCTGTAAATTTATGCCATAAATTCTTTAGCACAGACTTTTAAGTGTAGCAGAGCCATCTGTTTTCAATCCTAATTTGAGGATCTTTGATATGATTTGTAACAAATGCAGGTATCTTAAACAATTTTCTCGTCTTAGAACAATCTTATTTGAAGGCCAGTTGTAGATATGATAACGACCAGTAAATATTCCCTGGATACTGTAAAGAGTTTAAAATATCAGAATGATCTTTTCTCATTGTCTGTGCTTAGTTTGTGTTATAGTAGAATTTGTAAGTATATGTAGTCTTTACAGGGAGAAATATATATTTTTAATATCTGCTGAATACCCACTGTTTGCTGCTGCTGCTGCTTTTTAACTCCAAGCTGTCTTCCTCTAGCCTTAACTCAGCTGAGTAGACAAAAGTGAGCTCTGAATATTTTAGAGCCACATATTTTTAGAAAACATAAGAAGGCTCCACATGTTTGGCTAGAATTTCTGTCAAGGTATGTATGTCTTTCAGTTATTTTGGTCATCTATCTTATTTTTGTCACACTGGAAATTAGGAACAATATATCTCAGTATGTAGGCAACTTCTTTCTTTTTTTTTTTAAAGTCTTGATAAATAAGAGTCCTTTTCCCTCTCATATGGTGTAATGCAACAGATCCTAATTAGGTGAGGTGAAAGATGTTTGCCTTGTTCTATAAAGGCACTCATAGCCACAGCCAAGAGGCAGTGGTCATCAGTGTGAGGAACATGTACAAAACGTGAATTAATGTTGGATCAAAATATAGCTGAAGTATGCTAGCTCTGATTTGACCTCACATACTTAGAAACTTTAAGCCATCTGGATTTGAAGCAAGACCTTCAGTCTTTCTGCACTTATTCACTAAAAAACTTAAGGAGCACCAAGCCAACAGTGCTGTGGTTGGTGATTAGTCTGAGGCCCAGTTGCCACTCTTGATGCCTTGGTGATTATGTCCTTTTCAGAAAGTTTTCAAAAAGGATTTTTGATTATCCTTATGGTTTTCTGTTCATTTGGAAGACAGAACTGGATGATGTGAAGTACATTTAATGCATATTCTATACTAGCAAGTTCAATATATCCAGGTATATTCCTGAATAAAGGAAATGTCCTACACCTATGGTAGTATTTGTATCAACCATCACAAAGGACAGGCTACTGATGAGCTGCTCATGTGCTGAGCCATGACCATCTGAAGGAGTGTGAGTTGGCCCAGGCTAAAAGCTTACCAGGGGCTGTTGACTGGCAGTCAGTTCAACTCAGCCAGTGTGGAGCATGTGCAGGTGCACAGTGTCTGCTCTTGCATCCAATTCTACCTCCCTCATGCTCTCCAAAATATTTAGCTCACTCACCAACTTGTGGCACAGCTGTAGGAGCAGCTCGCTGTGGCCGTGTAGCAGCTACTTCCTCTGCTTGCCCTCTGCTCTCCAACCCACTGCACTGACCCACAACAGAAGCCACTCGACAGAAGTCATCTGTAATTTATGTATTTTTGCTGTCAGTGGATTCTCAGCTCTAACATCTCCACTGACCATGTAAAATTGAGATGCACAGCTATTTTTCTAATGATGTAGGGTCAAAAGGCAACTCAGGGCAATCAACTGAATTGTCAGTGAGGTTTCTCTGATATAATTTATTGCTTCTTTCCTCTATACCTGGATTCAGGCATACTTATTTTTGCAAGAGTTTTCTTTTTCTTTTCTTTTCTTTTTTTCCCTGAAGAGTACAATAGATCAGTCAGATAACATTATATTCACCGTTGTAGGACATACAGAGTTACAGTCGAGTAAATCCCGACAGGAGAGTGGCACACTGACCTCTGGTACTCTGAGCTTTGGACCAGTGTTTTGTTCTTGTGTATCCTCTACAGGCTTAAATTTGTTATTAAGTTTAAAAAACTGTGTACATCTGAGTGGTGTATGGCCAACCTTTTTAAATGAGGCCTTTTATTCAGCCTGAATTACTCTTTTACCACTACCAAAAGTTTGAAGTTTTATTTCTCTACAGTGAGACACCTCAGATTGAATGTTTTCCTGATGGTCAGGTAAAGTTCCATCTTGGCTTCCTCCCTCCATCTGGGATTTTACCTTGCTTGTTCTTTCATTCCCTTTGATTCCTCTGCTTATCTTCTTAATTAGTTGTGATTCAGGTGAATGCAAGCTGAAGATGCTTCCCCTCTGGGAGTGCTATTCTGTCACTGGATCAGGTGCAGATGGCAGAGCTCTTGTTAACTTAATTGATTATTAAAATGCTGACATATGGACAGAATTGCTTTCTTTCTCTTTTCAGCTTGGGGAAATTGTCATGCTATGTGAATAAACAACTTAGGAAGTTCCTGAAAATAAGAGTTATCAATTTGTTAGAGGGATGCTTTTGGTCTTCTTTTGAGTTCTCATCTCTCTAAAAAATGGAAGTTGGCACTTGTTACTACCATGTGGAGCTGCATTTCTTGTAAGTTATGTATGAAATAAGTTTGTCTGCAGAATTAAAGAGCTGTCTTCAGTGTAGTTGGATCCTATGAAGAAAATTAAAAAAAAAAAAAAAAGATGTAGAAGTAGCCCAGGGAGTATAAGAAAGTTGGAGAGGAGATATTGTAGACAGAACATGTTTATTTTGTCACATATTATATTATCTGAAGTTTGTACTTCCTTATTGCTATTGAAACCTTCTGATTTTCCTCACTGTGTTTATAACAAAACTGAGTAAAGCTGTCATAAAGAGGTTCATTGGAACCTGAATGTGCTGAGATTGTATTCATCCAGCTTTCATTTCTGGATATGTACCTCTGCTCACATTACACATATATGAAGTATTATCATCATTAGGACAGTTCATGGACTATCCTCATGTATACATCAGGACAAATTGCAGGTGACATCTTTCTATCTTTCTCTGATGTCAGCTTGGATCACTTATACATTGAATTTTCAATTAGCTTCACATTTATCATCATGTTGCCTCTCATACTTAGGAAGAACTTTCTGTAATACTCAAAAAACCATCACCTTCTTTAAATTATGAGTGAAAGTTTTCCTGTGAGAAATCTAATAGCCACTAACCTCTCAGAGAACTGATGCTGTGGCTATTATGCTATATTGACTTGTTTTTATCACAAATTTGATATTGGAAAAACAGACTGTGAACTCTTTAGGGTGCAAAATAAACTCTTTCATCTGTAGTTTTTACAAAAGTTGGTATAGGAGGATCCTGGTCACATGGTATTGCAAGAACTTACAGCTTTCATCTTCTCCTGTGAACAAATGAATAAGAAAGTCTGCTCCCAGTGTCTTTCTTTTTTCATAGTACCTAATAATTAAACAAAACTGATAAATTTAAATTGAAAATTTCTCTCCATTTTTCACTTTGCTGCTTAAGGCAGCATGCCCATGTATGATTGTGTAGTGACTTTAAACTGAGTTGATACTGGGCGAATGGAAAGGGAACCTAGCAGTGCCATCTTTTCCTTATTCTGGCTGAAGGCCACAGTGAAGGCTTCCTGAAGACTTCTCTAGACAAAACTGAACACTCCCAGCTCTCTCAGACTGTCTTCACAGGTGAGATGCTCCAGCTCACTCATCATCTTCATGCAAATTTCCCATAGCTGCTCATTGGAAAGTTCCTGCTTGAAGGTGAATATCATCACAAACAATAAATGCTGTTATCATATGAGGAAATGGCTGACAGTGTTGACTGTTGCTCAGGTAGTTATGGAACTGTCATATATTCTCTGAGAACCTTAAACCCTGGTGATTTCTCTTTATCTACTGGTGGTTGTCAAATGCGAAATATAAAATTTCAGATATGTGTTTTCCTTCATTAATTCTTCCTGAGAAGAATATAAAGTAGTGAAGAGTAAATTTATATTTAATTGACAGAGAACAATTTAAAAAATGAATTCTGCAAAGCTTCCTAGACGGTCCAGCTCTCCTGGGCCAACGGACAGGAGCTGTTGGCAGAGGTTCCAATAGAGGCTGGCCAGGGAAATTGAGGCCCACTACTATACTTGGGATCCTAACCCATGCAAAGAATTATTAGTTTCATTCTAAGAAATGTTGCTATGAAAGAACTCAGTGTACACATGCCATGACATCAGAATATTCAAACTAGAAGCACACTTACACAGTGCTGTAGGTGCACTGCAGGTATCCTCAGGGTACGAGACCAGTCCATATCCCTGGAGAATGTAGCAGTATGCATGCAAACAGTTGGTTTGTAAACAAAGCTAAAACAGGTTTGTTCTCTAATGATACAGCACAATCTGAAATGTGGCATAATTAGATAATTGAGGAATCTTGCTCTCTGTTTAAAGTGAAAGGACTCTTTATCATTGAGTTTAGTGTGATTAGTGTAAGACTTATGCTCAGCTGGAGCTAATCCTTGTTTTTTAGCAAAGGAAACTCAGTCTCCTTGACGTATTTTAAAATAATTAAGGTTTTTTGGGCACTGAAATTTGAAAATAAATTCAATATATATAATAGATAATTTTTTTAATGTAGTTTAGTTTAATATTTATGCAGCTTGAAGATGATTGTATTTTTGACATATGGGTCTTTTCAGAGTGGTTACAGATTGAACTGTGCATGTTTTGCTATCATTTACAAGAAGTTCTGGTTGTCTCTTCTTTCTGAAGAAGAATAATTACATTAGTTTTGAAGAGGAGAGGAAAGGAAGTATCTTACCCAGAATCATGCAGCAAATCAATTATGAGCAGGGAATTGACCAAGCTCATAACTGAGAAGAATGCTCACACTACATATTTAATAACTGATCTTTTTTTCAACTAATGGATTAGATCAGGTACTTATGGATGCTTGGAATAAATCTTTATAAATTATTCCTGACAGTAAGAGGATATGAGTGTGGCCAAAGGCAAAAAAACCCCCAAAACTCAAAACCTTCCAGGGGAAGCAAAGAAGGGTGGGAAAGGCTTCCTCAAGCTGAAAAACCTTGTCATACATAGTATGCTTGTAGTGAGGAAAGTAGTAAAAATATTTAGTGCTGGATATAATTTGCTATGGAGTGTATTCATGGTTTTCATGGAAGGCAGATGCACATTAAGCAAAATAGACATGCATGATAGTGATTTAAAAATTTTAAAAAATGCTGATAAGTATTCTGTATATTCTGGGGAAATGCACTGCTGTGGAAATGCATTGCTATCATTGTTCTTGTATCCCACCTCTCTTTCCAGGTTCACTTAAATGGCTGTCTTGTATGAGATGTATGCTTCCATTTATGTGGAAGTTAGTGAATAATTCAATTTACTTGACACATCTAACCTCTTAACCACTTTAGCTTTCCAGCAGCATAACATGATACCTATGAATTTACTTGTTAAAACTTAAATGGCTTTTCCTATGCTTGAAAATATGGAAATAATATTCTAACTTCACAAAAAAAGCTGTTTTCCTGTTTTCTTCAAATATTAACTCTGTATTGTCAGAAATTCAAATACATATTATGTTGTTTCTTTTTGTAATCAGAATTAAAGTAAGAGGTGCCAGTGAGTGTCATTTCTGATGACTGGCTAAATTTTAGGAAAAAAAAAAAAAACCTAATAAAAATAAAAACAAAAATAATTTTTATAAATAAAATTTTAGAAATATTAAAATCATATAGCATTTTATATAATGAATATATAATGAGCAAAATCAGTAAAAAAACTTTTGATCTTCCATCTATCATCTATCTATCTATCTATGCACATAATTGTTTCTTTCCCTTTACGGTTAAAACTCTAGTAACTTTTGAATCTGTCTTTTTATTCCTGGGGTCATGTGTTACATTGCTATTCATACAAGCTATGAAGTCTGAAAGAGAGATTCCATTTCCCTCTCAGTTTAAAGTAGTGTGTATATCTTTACTTCCATGTTTATCTCAGGGATACTGATATTTAATTCTTGAAGTAGCTTTTTAAAGAAGCTTATATATGTATACATCCTCAGATTAAAAGTGTTATCCTCAAATTAAAAACATTTTCTGAAATCATCAGTTTCTGGACTACCTTTGCCAGAGAAGAGGATTTTCCTGAAAACCTGGCAACAGGACCAGAAAGCCACACAAAAAAAGAGATTGATGAATGTGAGAATGAAGGACAGAAGGAAGTGCCAAGGGAAAGCAGCTGTTAGACAGGGCTTCAAGGGAAACATGAAAAGACTGACAGATGTGCTGCTCTTGTCAGAATTCAGAAAGCCCTCCATGGACTGAAATACAGCACTCACCTGCTTAATAAGGTCAGACTGCAACTCTGCATGCTTTCTTTTCCTTTTGATAAGACTCAAGGTACCTGAATCTACCCCTCTGCCACATCCATCCTCTTCTTTTCCATTATGTTTGAACATGTCACAGTCTCAGACCATATTTTCACCTGAAAACAAAAGTAAGGGCTGACACTCAACTCATGTTCCAAAATACAAGTATTCTTTTGCTATTTTTTTGTTTGTTTGTTTGTTTGTTTTCTTTCTTTCTGGTGTGGTAGGGTTTGAATGACAACCTCTGTTACTAGTCTCCATTTTTTGGGTTATATTTTAATAAAATTGTCTCTCTTTGTCCATAATAGAATTGACTTTTACATTGCTATCCTGTTTTCAGCTGGGGTAGAGATAATTTCTTCTCTATAGCTGTTACAGTGTTGTGTTTTGTATTTGTATTGAGGACAGTGTTGATAACACGCTGATGTTTTGTTTTTTTGCTAAGTCATGTTTATCCTAAGTCAAGACTTGCAAGTACCCTACTTTTTATAAATATTGAATGCTTATATACTTCTGTGAAATATGAGATGTTTTCATTTTGGAGATGGTTTCTAAACCACCAAGTTAAAATGTTGTCCTAAGGTTCTCATCAATTTAATCCATTAGTTAAAAAAGAGGACTGTTTTATACATATAGTGTGAACAGTCTTTTCACTTATGAGCTTGGTTAATTCCCTGCTCATAATTGATTTGCTGCATGATTCTGGGTAAGATACTTCCTTTCCTCTCCTCTTCAAAACTGATGTAATTCTATCACTTTTTT
>VZRH01001692.1:1055005-1076061 GCA_013397555.1 Urocynchramus pylzowi | reverse complement strand
TTTTTTTTTTTTTTGCAAAGCACTTTAGCTCTGTCAAATAGAGAACTGTTGAGAAGTAGTATTTTTATTCATTTTTTCATGTTGCCCTTTTTTTTTTAAGGCATACTTTAATTCCAAACATTCTCTTCTAAGTATATAAATATTTAAAAACTGACCAATTGATATAGATTATTACCAGTTGAAATATTGGAATAGCTAATCCACTGTACAAAAGAGTTTATAGAGCAAGAAATTTAATATAATTTAAGTAGGGAAGTTTCAGTGTATCAGATTCTCACAAAATGAAATAAGGAAATGGTGGTGAGGGCAAGAGGAGTAGTTACTCCTTTTCTGAAGAAAGTTTGGGAAAGTTCTTCATTTGGAATACATGGGGCAGATAAATATTTCCTCTAATTTTGGGCAGATTGTAAAACTGTTCTTACTGCAACTATTTGCAGTAAAAAGCTCTGAATCTCCAAAGTTTACTTGCTGAGTGATAATGGCATCTATTCCATCTCTGAAAACTTTCTCACAGTGTAGCTTCACATTCTGGAGCCCTTTAGTCCTTTGTGTACCATGTCTTACCATTTTCTCCAGTTCATGCTCTCCCATTTGTGATGGTGTTCCCTCAAAACAAAGTCACTTGCCCCAGTGAGACAAATTGACTTCAGCTTGGTGTAGAGTATCCAGAGCCAGATTTGTGCCTTGCATAGTCTCTTCTCATTTTTAGAAAAACAGTTTTTGATAAGGAATTTATGGAAGTACTTTGATATCTCTGTATAAAAGTGCAGATCTGTCTGTTATAAAAATTTATTAAAAAAAAATTCTTTTGTAAGGAGCTATGTATATTGAAGTTATAAGGATAGGTTTTATATTTAATAATATGCTCATTTAGAAAAAAAAAAAAAAAAGTAGATCAATAAAAATAACTTACCACAGCAGTTTGAGGATTGTCATGCATGCAGAGCAGAAAATGTGATAAGGTTCTGGCACAGAGGGACTTTGTGACACTGTTTATTTTTTTCAGTCAAGAAAAATTGCTTTTATTTTTCTCAGAAATGAAAACCCTCTCCTGAGTTTTCAGACATAACATGCTGGCTTTTGTGCATTTATAAAGATGTGTTTGAGCTTGCTGAGGTATCTTTCAAAGAAGATGTATACTCAGGGGTAGCTTACTGACAGACCCTCTGGAGAAGGATTGAAATAGATGTGTTAAATTTAAAATAATGACTACCATTTTTACACTTTAAAATAAAGACTACCATATTTATTCCAGGACATAAAATTGTTGCAAGCTTGTGGAAATTATAAGTATGTGCCTGCACAACATTTTTTCTGTGTAAAGTAGTATCCACACCAGAGTAATATGTACAGTGTGTATCTACACTTTTATAATAGCTTGAAATGAAGGTGGGTTGAATATTAAGATGCAATGGCTTATTTTCAGACTACCAACCAACAAAACAGCAATTTATTTTGGAGAGAATCAACGTCTCACTTGGCCAGCATGTGTGTGTATATGTGTGGGTGAGTGGGTGCTCAGTTTTGTTCTGATGGCTTATCATTTTCTCTCTGATTAACGTCAGTCAGCTAAGTTCTGTCTTTGCACCTAGATGGCTCAAGGCAAAGAATGGAAGTTGGTTTTTGCTTTCAGTCATGCTGATGTAAAGCAAGAAACGATGGATTTTACCCTGTGTGTATATTAATAGGAAATGCATGCAGTATGCAGCTTTGAATGCATCACGTGGAGCTACATCTCTCCTGTACATGCCACTGGCTCTAGCAGGTGCTCTGTCTTGTGTAATGTCTGCTTTGCAGTGTGGGGTTCTAGGATGCTTGTAGTCCTTCATTTTTCTTTCAAAGTGGAACTGGGACAGGGTAGAGAATGGTGCTAAAGGCAGGTGGCCCTTCAGGAAAAGGGAAAGCAGTAAAGCAGCAGTGCCCCTGCCAGGTGGGCAGCACAGCTCCTCCAGTGTCCCCCTGCCTGTCAAACCACAGCCTCCCCGGGGTGTCCCAGGCCTGGGTCACAGAAAAAGGCCAAGCATGCTTGATTATGTCTTATGGAGAGGATCTCCACACACACAGAGCTGCTCCCAGGGCTGTCACAGGGGGTGATTGGCCCATAAGAGGCTCATCCACACAAACAGATGTGCAGTGGCAGGGAGAGCAACCTCAACAGCCCAGTCAGAGGCAGGGGCACTGTGTCCTGGCTCCTTCCAGGAGACTTCAGCACTGATTGTGAAACACTTCAAGACAAGTCAACAAGAGCAGACCTTAGGAGGACTGTGCAGACTGAGTGGCATTAGAGGATACAGTGAAGAGCATTTAGGGATTGTTCAGAGATTAGTATGGGTTGTTCAAGGGAAGGAACCAAAGGTGAAGAAAGAGAGGGATGAAAGTGATTAGGGGAGGATCAGGCAAGGGAAAGTAAAAGGATAAGAGGTTAAAAGGGTCTGGATGTGTTTAAACTGGGCTTGTTGGTACCCTTGTCTCACAGTGTCCTGCCATCTGACCTGCCAGCTCAGTAAACTCCATTTCTATTTCCTGGGTGAGGGGGTCTCTATTCCACGTGGATCTGTGTTAGTGGCGGTCTAGGTGTCAGTAACTGCAGTTGGAACAGCTTTCAAGGGCTGGGGCTTTTGGGAACAGCACCTGGAGTGAGGACATGCATATCTGGTATGATTGCTGGTAAATATCAAGCTGGACTAGCTCCCAAGTAGATTTAAGTAGCTTGGTAGCCATGCTTTGAAGTGCTTGTTAATCTAGGACAGATATGTGTGTGTGTCTGGGGAGAGGCTGACTGTTGGAAGGACAGGTACAAGCCAGCTGCTGGGGAGACTGTGGAGCCTGGGAATTGCTTAAGACACTCATTTGTATGCACCTGTGTGATGTTTGCATAGTTAGACATGACTTTATGCAAGTCTATAATTTTCTTTGAACTGGACATACTAACTCCCATACATTGAATTGTGTGTACAGCATATAACCCAGCCACACAGTTCTTTCATGAAATACTTTTTTCTAGACTTGTAAGCTGAAATACTTCTGCCATCACAAGTCTTCCCATTTTCTCTATTTATTGTATTAATCTTTCTCTCCATCTGTTCAGATTTCAATATATCTTTTCTGACCATTAGTCATTCCAACTGTGATGGTTCCAACTGAGGTGTCATCATTGCTTGCACAAGACACTGAACTTTGAATTGGTCTCTTTATGGTGTCATCAAGTGATGATGTCAAATATACAGCTCTTTTCTACATACCCCTTTCCCCTCCAATTCCTAGTCAAAAATGCACCATTATATTCACCAAGAAGATAGCTGGTAAAATATTCTTCCACTAACAAACTGAAAATAACTGGAATTGTTGCAGATTACAATGCAATTCTTAAAAACTTATGTTAGAAGAATATAAAAAAATCAGTTTGAAAATGATAATTCAAGTGTTCTATAAAATTTTTTCATGTTTTCAATAACCAGACAGAAGCATCATGTGTTGTACTGCTTGCATGAATTTTCTGTGTCAACCAAGAGGAATGAAACCTTGCGTCTACTACCAAGGAAACTTCAGAGTTAAAAAAATAAAGAGAAAGAAGAAGGTCATATGAGGATATATTTGTCCCATTTAAAATACTTTAGAAAAAATGAATGTTATTGCTTTTTTTTCTGCATATATGAAGACTTTGTCTGCTGCACAGCCTGTGGGATATCTTGATTCCTGTCAGAAGGGGATAGCTTCTTCTGGGAGTCTGGGTCCCAAAAACAAGCATCCAGCTACTGGGTATGCAGTTTTGGGGGAAATTAGCTGGTGAAGAGGTCAAGGTTCCAGTGGGGGTGTAATGGACTACTGGCAGAGATCTCAAAGTGGGCATCACAGGTTGCTAAAGCTGGTCATTGCAGAAATGACAGTTACCATACGAAATTTTTATGGGTTTCAAAAGAGACTGCTTTTCCCAAATCACATGTGTTTTATTTGCTCATATTTTTCAGTAATTTCCAATTATAGATTATTAATATATCATATATATATCAGCATTTATATAATCTATCAGAAAATTTGTATTGATATATTTTAATGTTCAAAATTACTTTATAAGATAGGTGGCTTCTTTTTCTGTGTTAGACAAACATAAAAAAATAACATAAGGTAAAAAATTAATTCTTAATTTTTAAGTATTACTAGAGGGCAGAGAGGAAGCTTTTTGAACTTCTAACTAAAGCTATTTTTAGGAATTGGAATTCTTTTGCTTAGAATATAATAATACTTACTGTGAACTTGTACTTAGTAAGAGATGCTTCAGAAAAAAACTCTTGACATACTGTTATATGAAGATTCTTTCATGTGAGAAAAGGCTGTAAGAACTTTTCAAAGCTATCCTCAGCTAAATAAGGGCTAACATGTACCACTTGAAAGAGGAGAGAAAAAAGTCTGTTCATCTAACACATCCTGCTGCAAACCGACAGTCGGAGAAGCTGAGAATGAGAGGAGT
Source organism: Urocynchramus pylzowi (assembly GCA_013397555.1). Classification (NCBI taxonomy): domain Eukaryota; kingdom Metazoa; phylum Chordata; class Aves; order Passeriformes; family Fringillidae; genus Urocynchramus; species Urocynchramus pylzowi. The sequence goes on along the minus strand of VZRH01001692.1, from coordinate 1,071,593 downwards.
AACCTTCATCCTAACCCTCCCAGTTCCAAAGTATGGAAAAGAATGGCTATACCTCAGATGGGAGGAGTTAACTTATTGCTGCTTCTTTCTCAGAACACAGGTGAAGAAAAGCTGTCAGTTCTCTTTACAGCTCCTCTTTGGGTGGATGCCTAAATTACTTTCAGCTCAATTCTAGCTCCCTGAGACTAGAAGCTACTCACTACAAGAAAAGTCAAACCCTTTTAGAAAAATATAGAACATTTCTTCCCCCTTGTTTTTATCTGCTTGAAGAAGAAATAAAGTGAATGAAAGGCTGGAAGGAAAATAGTGATAGAAGGGGGGAGGAAAGCCTTAGGAAGAGAGAGATATACTAGAAAAAGAAACCATGCTCTCTCCATTTACAGGAATACATGAGAAACATAAACATGCAAAAACTTTTTAATTTGACTCTCAAACCTTTTTAAGTGCTCAGTTATGAAGAAATTGGAGTTTGTGAGAGGGATTAACCATCAGGTGTCCTTGCTGAAACCTCTTCAATTTGCAGAAGCTGACTTTAAAATTTTCCTTACCCCTTTGGAAGAAGTAAAACCTATTCCTTCAAAGCTGCCACAGTGTGAAGACTTGCTGTTCCACATCAGATCTACATCTGCCTAAGCCATCTTCATGTATATGGAGTACATGTCCTGAGAAATTGTGATTATTTTTCTTTGAGTTGGCACATGGCTACACCAGCTCTAATGTGCTCTTGGTTAATTTTCTTGCTTTTAGCATAGTATGCTAAGCTGGAGTTTGTATATCATCTCTTCTAGGTCACATTTCAATTGCAAAAAATAAAATTATGCACAATAATAATTATGCAGAGATGTAACATATCTTTCTTGCCTGCTTGAACTCTACATTCATTCAGGTACATTAACTGTAATTACTGTACTGGCTTCTCATACCAAAATATCACAAAACTATGGTTAGGATTTAATCATGTATAAATAATCCTTTCAGCAGACCCATCATATGGAAACAGAATTCCACGTGATACTCTAGTACTCCTTGCAGCCAGAATCAGTGTTTCCATTGCAAGAGTCTTACTTTTGGTTTCCATAGAAACCTTTTGCTATTGAATGTAATTTCATTATTAATAGACTCTTCATGTGTTATGTTTTGCAATTTTGGGTCAGTTTTACAAATGCCAGCCAGTTCTGAATTTTGCAGTTAAATTTCCCTTATGGATTTCCTTTTTACATCTGCTGCCTTAAAAAGGAGAAGGAGATCTAAAATACTAACTCAGTAGTCCTCTTGAAGCTGGATAGGCTGCCTTACCAGCTAAATTTGATGTACTTTCAGGGTAAAGTAGCTTCATGAACAGTCTGACCTATTATTGTTCTCTTATTCTACTTGGTCTCCCTCTCTGCCATCTGAATACATATATTTGTGTGTGTTTGTGTGTTTATATAGACATATCCAACCTTCAGCTGGAGATTCACTGAGGAGAAAATCCAGCATGCAAGATTGCAAGTGTTTGGTTTCAATTTTCTGTGGATGATTCCAATTGTAGATTTCATTGAGTATGGAATGGTTTCTTATTTGAATTCATAAAATAAAGAAAAGTTCAGTTCTTGGGAACATTTGGTCCTTCCAAAAGCTAATCTGAGCTAATAAAATTTGTCAAAGCAAAGTGTCATTTCTCAGTCTAAATATAGTATTTTCTCAATTTCTAAGAGAAATTTGTAAAAATATTAAAAATTAAAAATAAGAGATGGCTTTATTGCATCAACTGGCCATGCATTATTATTACTACCTGGCGTTGTGTATAACTGGACAAAAGGAGTGGTCCATTCCCTGGGGCAGACTGTGACCCAGCTCCACACAGCTGGCCTAGCAGGGGCTGAACAGCTGTAGCTCAATGAAACATGCTTCCTGCCTAAAACTGAGCTACACTACTCTTGATTTCAAATCTCAAGAACAATTGCTGGGCCTTCTGGAGCAACTGCAGACTAGATTGGTCTGTCTGTTGGACACATCAGCAAATAAAGCAGAAAAGAGAGATATCATTGAATGCAAAATTAATTTTTCTTCATGCTTTTTTAAAAAATAAGTTTATAGGGCAAAGCAGTCTCAAGTGTTATTTTTTCCTTACAGTATAATTGGAATTAGATTTTAGATTATTGATAAATAGAAATTAGAATTCTTTAGTGTTCTTGTTTAAATAAAATGCAGTTACATCTTTTTGACAGATGTAGTGAAACAGGGTTGAGAAGCAATCATGCTCAGTTTCCAGCTGCTCCTCCAGAATGTGGATCTGCTTGTTGACCACTGGGGCTCCCCTTGATGGCTTTAGAGACACAGTATGGCATATATGGCTTGGATGTTAACATAGTCTGATATCCCAGAAAAAAAAAAAAAAGTGATTATTTTGGAGTCTATTTATAATCTTCTAAATAGACTTATTTTGGATTCAATATAAGTCTGATTTCTATTTTGATTGAATTGGCTTCTTTTGCCCCTTCCCACAATGGTTAAAATTTTATAAGGCACTAAGTGAATTTAAGATGTAGGCCTCCCTTTTGAAATTTACAGGTGCTGCTTTGTCATCCATTCAAAACAATGCCCTTGTTTTAATAAAAACAATTTGGGTTTTTACAGTAGAGAAATGACATGACCTTGAAAGATGATCACCTTTCTACTGCAAAGGAGAATATTCCCTTATCACTCACTGACCAATTCATCCACACACTTTCACATACTGTATTAAAAGCTTCTAGCAGTGTTTAATGTATTCACTCTCTCTCTTTTGATAAATGTGTTACAGAGAGGATTTTTTGTTTGGCTGGAATGAAGCTTGTCTGGAAAAAACACAGGAGAACTTTCAGCTCATTTTCTTCAACCATCTAAAATTTTGATGTCTAATCTGCACAATTTGTCTAGGTTTCCTCTATAGCTAAGAGCTAAAAAAAGAGATTTCAGATAATGATTTTTCTCAGATAAATGTGTCTCAGGTGCGATAGATTGATTTCTGGACATACAGATATAATTTTTTTCCTTTTCTATTAAATACATGGAGTCTACATGAACAAGTTAAACTAGACATAGAACAACAAACTAGACATAGAACTTTTGGCAAACTGAAATAAGATGATGCTAACTTTAAGCATGCATCTTGAATTAATTTTGGTATATAAACTAGACAGAATTTCTGCTCTGTAAATAGTGCTCTGTGTGTTGCTGTGTAGGAAAAACATTTCTTAAAGGATAGAACATTTGCAAGAAAGGCAGAAGTGAGGAAAAGGGGGATGGGAGAGCATGTTGGTTTTTTTTTTTTTAAAAAGAGAATTAGGTAAGCCATTCTATTTCCCCTTGTCCTCTCCATTTCCTGAGACAGAGTGCTCTGTACTTCAGCTGCACTTTGCCCAACAGGAATTGTGTGATTTCCCACAAGGGAGCTATGGTCAGCAGAAGAGCCAAAGTGATGTGGAGCGAGTGGCCCAAGAGCAGTTGAAAGGTCACTGTTACTCACACGCGAACGCTTTGTGCCACACTGCCTGCTTTTGTTGAGTTGGAATACACCACAGATTCATGAAAATGTCTGGTTCTCTCTCTGGAACAGTTTGGTGCAAAACATGCTCATTCTCTTATCAGTTTGCTTCACTTTTAAAGACTTCAAAATTCTATCAAAAGTTTCCTTTCAACCTCCTAAACTTCTAGCTGTTTAAAATGTACCTCAAGCTGCTTTAGGATGCTTAAAACTTCATTCATGGAAGAGATTTGAACAACTTCTTCCAAATACCAGCATGAGAGACAGTAAGGAGAGCTGTGGTAGCATTTCTTTTTCATTTTCTAGGAGAAATGTCAAAATTTTCAGACAAAGTTTCAGACTGAAACATCAAGGAAAAGAAAAGTAATGTGGAAAATGCTAGTATAATCAGTAGGCATTAATAATGTGTAGAAATGAATAAGCATTAGTAAATTTAAGGGACAAGCTTTTACACAATCAATGTATAACAGAAAATCTCATAAGAGTCAGTGATAACTGCCTAATTTTTAACGAAGTTCTGTGTTAAATACAGACTATATGTTCCTTGAAAGCTCTTATTCTGCAGAGAATGAATCAATACTTAGGGAACTTGGAAAAGGATACTGATTTTCTCTATTTTAATGTGTCTTACCTTTTTGAGTTTTATCAAAGATGAGAAAATCCATATGTGATCCTTAGGCATCTAAATCAGGGTTTTACAACTTTATTACATGTAATGAATTTAGTCAGGAGTGTTTCTATACACCTAGTGTTCTGGGCAAAGAATAGCTTTAATAAACTATATTTGAAAAGGAGACACAGCTTTTCTTTGCTATATCTCTTATAGCAACCTAACGTGGACACTAGCAAAATGCCAGAAAACTTGAAGTGGTAATTAAATCTGGCTGCTTGCCAGTGCCACTGACTCAACTCAGTGCCAGGCTAAATCTTATGTAGGAGCCTATGGCACAGTGACAGAATTACTTTCAGCTTGGCAAGAGCAGTTTAGACAGACCTATGGACTGAGACTACAGGTGCACGAGAGAAGTGTAAACAACTTGACTTCAAGAATCCCAGCTGAATAACATATCATGTTCTACTACAGTTACAATGAATGTAACCTTCACAAAGGATAAAAGCCACAGAGAGGGTGGCATGTTTCTGATTTCTTTGTGTATCAAACACAGAGAAGGAAAAAAAAAAACCCCAAACCCCTCTACTTTCTTCCCCTCTTGCACACATACACACACAACAACAATGGAAAAAAAAAAAAAAGTTTATACAAATTGTCCTAATTTACATTGGTAAATAAAATATTCTTCTATTTAGATCAAATTCTCGATAAATTCTGGCTTTATGTCTTTGCTGTCTGACTCCAGGGACAAAAAAAGAGAGCTGCTTTCTCAAGCATACCATGTAGGAAAGGGCAGTTAATTATGTGCATTTGCTGTCTAATGATGACTGTGGTATTCTCAGAGAATAAACAGCCAATTATACAGTGATACCTGAACATTTTTTTTTTTTTTTGTAAGCTTAACATCAATATGATGCATCACTCTTTGGTATTGACAGCACACCCTTGAAATAATTTCTTAGGCTATACTGGAATGTGTCAGCTTTTGTTTTGCCTAAACATTATGAAACATGTTTGCAGACTCTTTTGCATTGTATGATCAGTTAATGGTTCAGCAGGTATGAAGGAATGACAAATAAAGTACTTATCTTTTAAGAACACATCTCTATTTTTTCAGTACCAAACTGTAACTGTTACAGCTGCGAGTGTTTCCATTGAAACTATTGAGACTGAAAACCATTTCATGTGACCTGTCTGCAGTTTAACTGTCTAATAGTGCATGCCTGCAGATAGAGACAGCACCTGCTACAATCTGCTCAGGTGTGCTGAGGCAGGCTGCCCTGATACACATCCTTCAAAACAAAATATATGTGGCTTCATGCCTGTGTTCTGATACCATGCACCATAACCAGTTCATAGACAGGAGGCTGAGAAACACTATTGTACTGCATCTTATTTGAAATATAATTAGTATTTTCAGATTTGAGGCTAAGAAACTATTGACCCACTGGAGAGATCCTTTAGGCCTCTAAGAGTGAGTTATATAATATGGGCTGCAACTTGCTGGGGTTATTTTATCCCTTATGTGGCATTGATATAATTTTAGTAATATATTTTTCAGATTCATTAATTTTCAGAATTTTACTGGCCAGTTAGCTCTAAAAGCAACCCATGTAACTCATCTAGTCTGAAATCATAAAATTATAGAATGGTTTGAGTTCGAATACACCTTTAAAGATCATCTAGTCCAGCTCCTGTGCACTGAGCAGGGAAATCTCCAACATGATCAGGGTTCTTAGAGCCCCATCCAACCTGACCTTGAGTGTTTCCAGGGGTGGGACACCTACAATTTCTCTGGCCAAAACTAGACCCAGTACAAACTAACAGTTTGCTTCTTCTTCTGAAGTGATCATGATAAACTGAAAAATAAGCTATGACTTGTCCTAAGAGTATTGATTGTTAAAGATGATTTGGGGGTATTATAAATGTCACTAACTTATGCAGCAAATTTTTATCACTATGAATTCAGCAGCACAAAAAGATGACTCATGAGTCCTTGATGACTCTCATATAATTTATGAAGGCCTTACTGGAAATTCTGCTTAATAATTAGAAAATTAATGATCTACTTTTAATTATTGAAATCAATAATTAAAATATTGCACATAATAGTAAATACATTGCTAGGCAAAATGCAGAAACCATAGAGGAAATACAAGTGGTGATTGTTCTGCTATTAATTTGTAAATTATCTTTGCTAAATAAAGGCCATGCATACATACAGCTTTTTAAGGATGTCTTTGTAGATTGGTTTTTAAATTATCACACATATTTTAAGTCACTTGTGATGACCTGTTTTCTTGGAGAATTGTTATTCTTCTCCTTCCCTTCCTTTTATTGTCTTTTTGACCACTACTGATACTCTAAGCAGTACTGAAGGCTCTAAAACATGGGAGTAGGAAAGAGAGCTGATGGGGTATTGGGATAGTTTTCCAAGTTTGGACTCTCTCTTCATTCAAGGGAAATAGCTGGGGGCCCTTAAGCTTTTTAGGAGGTTAAATTTAATTTATGGAACAAATACTATTTTTACAATAGAAAGAAGGTAATTCTGATTTTTAACTTGTAATGAACACAAAAACTTGGGGAACACTTGAAGAGAGAGTACAATTAAGGGGCATGAGGACATTCAGCTGTCATTGCACCTGGTGTTTCTTAACTCTTTAGATACTAACAGATTTCTGCTTCATTGTGCAATAGTCACTGTAATCCCACTTGCTGACTATTTGTGCCCCCTCAAAAATGAAGTGCAATTAATTATATTAAAAAATTTCATGAGAGATATTTAAAATAGGTACCTTCACATGATCTTCTAAGATTTGAACTGCAAAAAGTTCCATGCTTCCATTTGCCATAAGTAATGTGAGTTCTGATGGACAGAAGAAATATATCTTCCATCTGAAATTATATAGATATGTGTGTATATATATATAGAGAGAGAGACAGAGAGAGAGAAATCAGGTTAGCTATGATAGTGAGGATTAATATCTAATGTACAACTGCACTGCAATGATTTTTAAGCTAACACTTGAGATATTTCTGTGTCTCTAGAATCATCTATGAGATAAGAGGACTCATGAAGACAGGTAAGTCTTGGAGAGCCTTGCTGGATTATCTACTCATGGTGATAGGGCTATGGAGGATCTCAGGGAAGTTCCCCAACCTCCTTTCCAACTCCTGGCACCAAAATAGGTCGTAGAAATTGAAGGAAAATATTTTCAGTTCTCTAATTGATGTTCAAGGGAGGAAGGATGTGTGGAAGATTGAAATTTTTTCCTCACTATAAAGAGTACTTAAACAGGGATTTTCCAGGAACATTCACATAGCTTATTAAGAAGATGGAAAATACCTTTGTCTCAAATTTTTCATATCACTAGATTTTCCTTCCCTCATCCAGAACTGCAAAAAAATGCTAGAACTCAAAAAAGGTAAAAACTCTCTTATTAACTTTGGCAAGATAATATATGCTTCTGTGTCTTAATCCTCTAAAACAACAGCCTTTCTTTTTGCTAAACTTTGTGTAAGAGGTAAAACTTGAGAAAGAGGTTTAGTAATGAAAATTTCATCCCTGGTGATCAGGCAAAGTAATAAAAACTGAAAAAATTACATGTAATATAAAGTATTGGTAAAGTCATTTCAGTCTAGCAGAATCTTTAGTTCTGCCTGTTATAAATGCACAGAACTGAAAGACCTTGCTCCTTTTTTTTTCCTTCAAGTTTGTTTTATAAATCAAAATTGAAAATAATTGTCTGACACATATTTATGTGGTCTGCCTTATACTCTACGTATATAAGATATAGCTGCATGTTGATTTTGTGAAAAATGGGAGCTGTCTCATGGTATGAAAAAAGAAAAAAACTGAAGAAAAATACACTTGGGGATTCCAGTAGGGTAGGGGTGGGTTAAAATGAATTTTCCCATATTGAAACTCACTTTCCTGGTTGTATGTTGGAGTCAAATTAGTGTCTGAAGCTCACAGAGCTGATTCCAAGTGCCAGTTTCATTGTGTCAGAAACCTCTGGAGACAAGCTGTTTTCATAAGGTCTTGCCTGACACAAGGTACCAATGTCAAGATTCACTTACACAAGTTTTTGTCCTTTCCTGTGCAGCAGAAATCTTTCAAAAACTGGGCAATTTCAAGATGTATTCTGCTTGGGACCTCTATCAGGGAGCCATGAAACCTAGCTCTGATAAACTTAATTCACAACATATTCCATTCAAAAAATTTCCACTTTTGCCCAAGCTATATGTCAGTCTTTATTATATATGTAAAATTATCTTATAAAATTCCTCCTTCTAGAAATGGTAATATTTGCTTTAATTAAAAAACAGCACGGTGCTTGCTATTGCATGGAATTTTATTTGCATATTTAAAAGCAGCTTTGCAGTAGTGTTTAGGAAACAACAGATTTGTTTTTTGTTGTGTTTTATTTCACATGCACAGTATTGTAGGATTCGAAGCAAGTAATTATTAGGGTCAGAGTACTGGAGTGGAAATTTTTTTCCTCAGTATCTCAACTCTATGACAGAAATGTGATCTCAGATCACTCATTTTTCACTTGGGTGAAAAACCAGCAAAAGTATATCTGATTAGTTTCACTTTTACTTTAAATTCTTCTTCTTCACATCCCTTTATGTGAAAGCAGAAAAAGATGTAAAGGCATTACTATCAGTCAATCATGGTATAAATGGCCTAAAATTCATTGTTGAAACCACACAGATATAAATACATAAACAATTCCCCCTCCTCATTTTTTTTTCCTTTTTCTTTTTTTGTCCTTCTGAAGTGCAATCTCCTGAATATATTTTAAAAAATATTTTAAGGGTTGTTTTTAGAGAAGACTACACATTTGTGTCAAACTTTTGCTTTGGTCTGACCACCCATCTCACTGTATTACATGTATTGTATGTGAAGTTACTTTACAGATCAGTTAGCAATATCCTTTTAAATGAATTGAATTAATTAGTTGCATAAGTTTGATAGGTTTTCAGAAATGTGATTATTAATGCAGCCTGTGATATAATTTCAATTCTAATAGTAGTGCTTTTCATTTAATGCTAATATAACAGTTATTGTAAATGAAAATTTTTCCACCACATATGTAAAATTCATAAATAAAACCAATGCAGTGTTGTCAGATAACCTTCAGTGGTCTAGAATATAATTTTCAAACACATGTATCATAACTGAGATTTCCAAAATGGCTTTAAAGTAGTATAAAGTTTTCCCTCAGGCTTCCATTCAGCTTGCAGCCTGGAAATCAAAGCTATGTAAGGCAAGATGCTCTTGCCTGTAGGATCTTGTGTCATTTCTTACAAAACTTGATGGATATAAAACAGGTGTGGTCAGGGACTGCACAAAGCCTGCCCTGAGAGTAATATGATTAAATCCTGTCTCAAACACCGGGACAAAATCTTTCTTGGTTATGCCTTAGGGTTGTTTTGTATTGCTTAAAAGTTGCCTTAAACTTTTTCTTCTGAAGGAGTTCTCTGCAAAATTGTTGGTAAATTATCTTTGAATACATGTAGCCCTGAGCAGGGCTGCATAGTTCTAAACATCCAGGACTTTTCAAGCAAAATTAATTAGCCTTTTGGTCTCTTACTATCTTAGTTCCTTATCTGCAATCTGCAATATTAATCCTTATTGTTTAGCTCACAATATTGGAATGAAAGTGCATAAGTATTAGCAAACTTTCAAACATGACAGTGGTGCTAATGGTAGAAAAGGCTGTGAGCAAAGGGATGCCTTTCACTGTGAAGAATTTTAATGGCATGCAGTACACAAAGCACAGAATGCCATGATGAACAATAAAGAAAGGCAAAATATTAAAGAGCTGCTTGTTAAGTGAACACAGCTCATCCTGTGGATTGAGCTTCTAGTCTTATAGAAAAATATAACACTAACCAAGAATAAGGCTTTTCTATACTGAACACATAATGGAGAACTGCATTATGAATACTTAGGCAAACTGTCGTTACTTAAGTTTGGAAAGCTTGACTTTGCAATCCCTATGTGGTTCTTCTTTAGCATCAGCTTTGCAGGTGTTACATGCTTATGGACATGTATACAGAACTTCTGCATTTTTTATGTTGTAAATGTCATCTGTTATAGGGAGGAGACAGACAGTTTTATAGTAGTCTAAATAAAAAGACAAAATGTTTTGGGTTGGAAGGTATATAAAAATTTGAGAAATAGGTTGATCCATCCAGTTGTTAATTCCTTCAAGAAAATATGAACAATACATTTCCTGGCATAGATTGTGATAAATAAAAAGAGATTAGACTGTTTTTTCCAAGCTTAAACTCATAAAGAATCCCATCCCAGTCCAGAGGTCTGGACCCTATTTACAGTTGGTAGGATTTTGGTGTTTTATAATTTGCTTCAGCTTGTAAAAATTTAATCTTACTTACTTTAAATAGAAGGAATTGACTATTGATTAGTTGTTTTGCAAATAAAGCAAGTAAGTGCTGACTGTATTTTGAAACAGTCAGGGAAAACAGATGCTTGTCCCAAATAAACATTATAGAAAGAGCTGTATGTAATTGCAGCACAACCTTCTAGCAGTACATTGTGACTTCACTACGAAGGCATTCACTTCCAATGCAAGTGCTAGGTATTAATCAATTAGTGTGCTTGAAGGATTTTGAAGAGCTACTTAAGTGCTGATCATAAATAGTAATTTACCCTATATAATGTTTTACTATATGCCAGACAGAAGCATGGGTGCATAGTTGTGTTAAAAACTTGCCAAAACTGTAATTGCAGTGAAAGAAAGGAACTGGCCAGGCACCCAGCAGGTGGATGTTGAAGACCTTGTTTAGTATGTCACTCTTGCAAGAATGAAGACTTATTCAGAACTGGCAAAAAACCCCAATGAAAAAAACAACCAAAAACCCCCCAAAAAGCACATTTACATATGTGTTGCCTGATAAAATTCAAGTTCTGCTAAAATTCAAAGACTTAGAGTACTGTTAAAAATATGTTAAAAATAGTGATACTGGAAGTTGTCAGATACCTTTTTTCCATCATGTCAGTGCAAGAAGAATGACTACTAATTAAAACAAGGAAGATTTAAGACCCTGAGGCATGATGGAGCTCAAGAACTTGATGAAATTTTGAAAAGTTTATTTCTATGTATCACCGCTATAAGAACACCCATTTTTAAAAAGAAGACAAGAAGTGTAAAGGAGCATAATCTTTGAATTATAGATGCATTTGTTAAAAAAAAAAGTGTTGTAAATTTTACACAGTACAAATTTATAATAATTGTTGAAGGTTTTTTCTGGTTTCCCTTTTATAATTTATTCCCAATGATTTTTTTCAATTCTCCTTCCCATGACAGCAGACACCACTGGAGTCACAACAGTGAGCTTGTGATGATGCATTTGAATCCTGCAGAATCTCATTCTGCAAAGAATACCTGCCAATATATTGGACTTATTGACAAGAATGCTGTCATGCTTGATTCTGTCAGAACAAGCAGAAACCTTTGATTTAGGCATGGGATGCTCACTCACTCACTCAGGTTATTTATCTAATCATTATGTTCTTTTCACGTTTTCCTGTTGACTTAGTTGAGGTCATTATCTGTCAGTATAACTTACATGAAAATAATTGATAATGTTGGCAATATTGCATAAAATAGAATTAAATAGTGGATGAAGATATGGAGGGGAAATGACAATGCATTTACTGTAGCTATACTGGACAAGGTTAACAGCTTCAATAATGAAAGAAAAAGCATGTGAACACAAAAAATGCTACTTGTTTTGCAAATATCACAATAAAATTTTTATATGCTAATAAAATGTCTTATAGAACTATTAACACATTTTAGATTGTCATTTGAATGATATACAATTTAATGATGATAGCTGGCATATACATAGTATTCTTAAAATACACATTGTGCTACAGTACTTCCAATGACTTGAACCATTAAACCATTATGAAAAAAAATGAATAACAGAAAGGAGGAATTTTATTTTGCAGAACTCCAACAACTAGAAATATTTTGTTGTTAATGAGAACATTCAACCTATTGAAAACTCAGTGACTTGACCAAGAAAGTTATTTTAGAAAACATACAGTGCAAATCTGGAATATTTTTGCTGTATTTTATAAATTAGAAACTTTTTTTTTGTGGTTTAGAAAGAGATATCATTAAACTATTCCCTAGACTAGGGCAAGGTTAAAACAATGCACATGAAAGCAGATGTTAATAAACTGTTATGTTCATTACCAAATGAAACAATTTTTATTATAGTTTTTTGGAAGAAAGAAACCAAATGTAACCATTAATGATTTGTAACACCTCTGAAAATGACCTGTCATTTCTTGGAAATCTCCCTGGGTACATGGATCTTTCAGTTAAATATTACCTGATGTAACACAAAGGCTAAAGAGAGGTCAAAATACTGAGGGAATATAAAAATATTAACACTCCATAAAAACAAAAGAGATCAGATTGTTACAAATCTAAGAAATAGAACTGGAGAGGAACTAGAAGTGACTAAAGAAAAAAATATGAACTGCAAGATACTTCAGAAGACTGGATAAAGACTAACTGGAGTAATTTGGAAAGTGTGTTTACTACTCAGCTGTGGAGCACAATGTGTGGAGCACATGTTTTTTTCTTCTTTTTATCTTTGTTAATGTCCATCACCTGAGGAACACAAGGGAACTAACAGTTCTCCTTGCTGCTTTAATTATTTTAATTCTACCAGCATTAAAGAAATTAGTTATTGATTTTGTTGACATTTATAGCTAATCAATTTTTTCAGTGTTTCAGAATAAAGTATCTGTTGCAATGCACTTTGCAAAGTGAAATTCTTCAAACAACCTAAAATAATGTGGACCCATTACTAGAGCAGGCCAAGATTGTTTCTGTTTGGAAAATGCCAATTCAGGTAAATCAAATTTTGCAATAGAAATTTATTGCTTCCAGCAGTAAATCTGAAAAAATTATTTTGAAGGTCTTGTGGTTTAACCCCAGCCAGCAACCAAGCCTCACACAGCTGCTTGCCCCCTTCCCCACTAGCAGGACTGGGGAGGGAACTGCAAGGGAAACTGTGAGGAAATCCATAGGTTTAAATACAGTTTCATAAGTAAAGCAAGAGCTGCACAAACAAGCAAAGCAGAACAAGGAATCATTCACTGCTTCCCATGGGCAGGCAGGTGTTCAGCCATTCCCAGGAGAGCAGACCTTCTTCATCACCATCAGTCCACGTTCCTCCCCTTCCGCCTTCTTCCTCGCTCTTTCTAAAATGAGCATGATATCATATGGTCTGGAATGTCCCTTGTGTCAGCTGTGGTCACTCCTCTTGGTGTATCTCTTCCCAACCCCAGAATCATTGCCAGTGTGGCTTGACAAAGAGTAGAAAAGGCCATGGCTCTGTGTGAGCCCTGCTCAACAATAACAAAAACACCTCTATATCATCAGCATTGGGTTCAGCACAAATTCAAAACCAGCCAATGTGAAGAAAATTGTCTCTACCCCAATCAAAACTGGCACACATTTTTGGCCAAATGAAAGGGAAAAAAATCACATATTAAAAATCAGTCTGGTGGTCAGGTCATAAGCCTGAGGTATGATAAGCAAGATGAAACTCCTCTCCTCTCAGATTCATAGCATGTACTTAGATGTCTCACAGGGTGAGTGCCCTAGGCATTAGCTCTTCTATACATTGGCTTCCTCCTCTCTAAGACTTTGTAAGCTGTTCTGTGCTTTCCCCAGTCTTGAACCAAGAGACCCATATCAGTGTTTTACAGACTGGAAAACTTGTTTCTCATCCATCTTCATCTGTAATCAAATATTTTATTTCTCCTTAGGTTGAAGGTCTTCATTTAAGTTCTTGAAACATGATGAAGCAGAGAAAAACCTGCAGGTAATATTCCATCCTCTCACTTGCCAGTCAATAGACTCACAGCCACTTGTTTTTAGCATACGTTATGGATCTAAAGAGGATTACTCTGTAAAGCTCTAAGAGCCCTTCCCTAAGCCCCATGGAAAACAAAAAAAGTTCTTTGATGCAGCTGACTTCACAGAGTAGTGACTTACCATGGCTGGCAGCTCACAGAGATATAAATTCTGGGCAGATGAGTTGGGGGTTTGGTACACCAAACCCTCAGCTCTCGTCTCCTTCATAAACACCAGCTTTTTGCAGTTCAGCTGGTGGTTGATAATTTATTCTCTATTAGCAAACCTGCCATCCCACTATCTTCTTGACAGTGTTTCCAGCTGAACTGCTCTCTGAAGTTAGGTTTTCCATAATTTAAGGTAAAATTAGGAGAAAATGTACACTTTTGGGATCAAAGAATACATGTTTGCAAGTACCACTTGTAGGTTTTTTTACCATTTATAAATAATAACTTCTGAGAGGATAAAGCATTTATTTTTTATTTTGGGAGACTCTAAAGATATCAAAAGTGTTTATTAAGTCCTTTTAGAAACACAATCACTAAGTTTGTGCTGGGAAGCTAAATAGTCCAGGAATGGGTTCAAGAGCTCACTGTGTTTAACAGTACTGCTAATTGTTAGCATGATCCCTAGCTTGGTTTGGTTCTGTGCCAGCTGTGCCTGGGCACACTTAGGGAGTCACTAGGGACAGGAGATCATTCCTAATAGGCCATTTGGACTTGGCTACTGTGTTCTGGGAGGGAAGAGGGCTTAGCTCTATGAACCAATAAGAGCTGTGCACTGCCAGCTGGCCTCAGGTCCACAGAATGATCCATGGCCCATTTAATTTACTGGTGTAGATGTAGCCAGTAGAACTGTGGCCAGCACAAGAATAGATGAAGCACAAAAGTTTCAGTAGTCAAGATTTTTTTCACCTCAATATGAGCAGCACTCCAAATTGCCTTTTCCTAGACCTGCCTAAAAGCTTCTATTCTTGAAAATATAATTTTGAGGTTATAAAGATTTATCTTAGCCCTCTTAATTTAAACTGCCCAAGCTAGGAAGTGCTCTAGGGAAGCATTTATATGGTGCTCTGAGTGATTTCATACTTATCTATTTAATTATCTTCACTTCATAATAAACTCTGCCTTGTAACAGTAGGTAGTGCTCTACCTTGTTCTAATTAATGAATCAGTTATGGACGTTAATGGACAACCTGCAGAGTCAGAGAATGCTAATTTAGAGAGCATCTAGTTAATTTGTTGAAACATACTGATGCTGTTCAAGCTGCCCAACAATTGGAACTATAAAGTAGTCCTTCCAGACAGAAGCTAATAACAACTGTCAGAAAAGCTGGAGTTAAAGACTAAGTACTGTTTCTTTAAATCTATCACAGTGCTGAGACATATCACCCTTCAAAATGATGCTTCTTTAAAGACATTTCATGAATAATACATCAGAGACATGAAGATTGTGAATCATGTGTGATTGTGTATTAAGGTATAGTTCAGAGGCACATGGCTCTTGGAGCTGAACCCATTCTTGTGCATTGACATCAGACAGTTCTGGGATCCTGAGGCCATGGTGGATGTGCAGCACCTACAGACAATAAACTGGGAGTAGAGTACAGCACTGGCAAGCACTCAAAACCTTGTGTGCCTGTGTGTTGGAAGGGAGGGTATCATGGGTACCAGGCAAGGCTCTCAAAATTACTGCAGACAAACAGATGTCTTCAGGGAAATGGAACTCAAGTGATGTGACACATAAAACAGGTGATGAATATGTGTAGTGGTAAAATGGAGTTTGAATAGAAAATAGCTAAATAGAAAAAAAAATAACATTTAGTGCTACACTGTATACAGAGAAGCTTCTAGGGATTTAATTGGTTGCTTTGCATGAACATCAGGGAGAGCAATTAAAGAGAACTTCACAGGGAAGATAAATTATTTCTACCCCTTGCAGAGGATAACCTCTTGAAAAATAATAAGGATCAGGTATTATCAGAAATAAAGACACAGACAAATTGATTGACTGATGAGCAGCAGGTCCTGAGCACTGGACTCTACATGTGTCTGAGGGCTGGAGTTTAAGAGTGAAGCTATTGAGAGTGTAACAGAGATTTGTAACTTCTGATTAAAGTGGCTTGTAGTTCTTAATTCTCAAGTTTGTGTGTTTGAGTGGATTATGTGTATGTCTCCAAAATTGCTTAGACAAAGATCTTGAACACTGAATACTGACAAGTTTTCTTTGAATTACTTGTACAATGGTTGAAACAGTAATTCAAAAATATTTTCTAAAACTTCCTGGTGAAAGGAAAATAAACAAGCTTGACTTCACACGAGAGTACAGTGGGGGTTTGGCTCTAAAGATTTTCCAGTGTATGGAAAAAAAAAGGTAGACAAAATAGGATTGGAAACATTGAATGGGGTTTTCAAAGTGCTTGATAAATCCCTCATGGAAAGTCCTTGGGGCTGCTAAGTAACAATTGGTTTCCAGATTTGCAGTACTGTCATGGAGTAATAACCTGGTAAAGGATACAAAAGGCATTCAAATTTCATCAAAAAAAAAAAA
>VZRH01001692.1:1022716-1054927 GCA_013397555.1 Urocynchramus pylzowi | reverse complement strand
AAAAAAAAAAAAAAGAGAGTGAGGTTACCTTTCATTTTGTTTACATACAGTTAAAAGTTTTCATTTTTAACTTAAGGAAAGAGAAAAAGGTGGCAAAATCTGTACATGACACACCTATTAATATTAATCAACTCAGGAAACTTCAGAAAGACCTACGAACATTGGAATAGCTATACTGGGTCAGATTATAAATCAGCTTTCTCCAGGACTCAATTTCTGATAACAAACAGGTAGGAAAAGAACATACCAAGAAGAAAGACAAACGTTAATATTTCTCCAGGTATACCTTCCTAGCTTCTAGCTATCTGCAGCATAGAGACTTACCAAGAGAGAATATCCATCTGAGACTCTGTATTTAATAGATTCAGGGAATCTAATGAGTTGTGCAGCTTGATGGCAAATGAAATTCAATAAAGATAAATGCTAAGTAATGTATATTCCAGTAAATAATTTGATTTATACACATTACTGGGTTTTAAATTAGCTGAATCCACTCTGGGAAAAAAAAAAAAAATTTCTAAGGCACTAGTGTGAACCCTTTATTCTTTGTCACTTGTATATTTACTATTTGTATTGCAACAAAATCTCCAGACACTGATCAGGCCTCTACTGTGCACATCCATTACATACAGAGAGTAAAAAGCTTGTAGCCTGAAAAACCTTGCAATCTGAGTGTACCAACAGACAGGCAGATGTGGGAGAACAAGGAAACAATGAGGCAGCATTGATCAGAAGGATAAGCAGTGGTGTCAGATTAATTGACCTTTGCTCATTCTGCATTGGTGGTCAAAAAGGAAACAACATGTTAGCATGTATAATGCCATTACAAGAATCAATGAGTTCTAATCTTACCATCTCATAAGGCTACAGTAAAGCCAGAAAGAACTTAGAGCCAGAGGACAGAAATTCTGAAAACAGAAATGTTGGATTCAAATGTTGGGAATAGTTAATTTAGATGAGAAAACATGGTTTCAAGATGTGAAATGATAAAGGAATGAGAAAAAATGACATGCAAAGACTGTGTCAAGGGGATGTCCCTAATTAGCTATTTACTCATGTAGGGCATAGCAGACAAAAACTCAAAACCATAGCAGCTGAAATGTAATTTTTCCTCTCATACTGCTCACTTAATGTATGGAATGAGCTGTTATTGTCCAATGTCACTATGACTGATGTAACTGGAGTTCTATTCAGACTGGAGCTGTAAGTTAATCTGGGTAATGCCATGTGTAGCTGTGATTCTCTTATTTTAATAGTGCACATCTCTGTGCATCTGGGCATTGTCCAATCACCATCTCCTTCCATGAAGGACAGGAAAATATTTTCCTCATGGGCAGCTTAGTCAGTAATTGTTCAGCACTGGCTTTCTTGCTGCTCTCTCTGAAGCTCTTAATGCAAGATACCCAACATGAAAATAGTGGTCTGATGTAGACCCACAATTGCTGTGAACTATAATGAGAAATTTAATTAAATCTCAGAACTGAGACTGTAATGTATGCCTACAGATAACTGGCAACATTCAGATTTAACCAGCATTTAGTTTTCAGTTCTGGCTCACTGCTGGACTGCAGCGAGCATTTCACGAATGTCTTTCCTTCTCCCTCCCTCCTCTCGTACTGTGGAAGGAGGGAGAGGAGGGGAAAACGGCAATCTTGAAGTGATTCACCTACCTACAAATGGTACCACTAACTTCAAGAACAATTAGAAACTGCACAATGAATAATTCAGCATTTTGTCACTTCAGGGGTTTCCCATTCTGCCTTTATAATTCAGAACACTTCCTCCCCTCCCCCTTCTCATTAAGGAGAAATTGTAGCTGGAGAAGCAGTCTCCAGGGACTGCCTGCTGCTGGCCATGCAGGTGGCATTCCCTGGGGGCTTGCGGGCAGCCCCAGCTGGAGACGCGGACCGAGGGCGTGTGGAACACACAGCCTGGCCATGCTCACCAAACTACCAAACTTAAGAAGGCATTTTCTGTTAAAATGGTTTTTCTTATCTTATTCCATACATTGTTTGAAATACAGGATGTAAAATGAAATTAAAGGGAAATTGCATTATCTGAGAATCCTGGACTGCTAATAATTTACTATATATATATATATATATATATATACATATAATTTATTTATTTATTCATTCATTTGTTTTTAAATTTTTTTCTCTAGCAAAGAAAACTTTGCAACAACAACAACAAAGTCTGATTAAAGACAGGAAAAGTAAGAGACGAGTGTGCAGACAGGCACATACTATACTTGCAACAATTTTCTAGCACTTATTTTGTCTGAAAAGTTGAAGACCGCTTGTTGTCCTTCAAATGAAATTGCAGGCATTCAGTGATGTTTATGTGTACAAAACACCCAAATAAACAAACAACAGTCTCTGCAAAAACCTCTATTCTGTTCTTGCTACTACTCTCAATAGAAGCATTGCATTGTGGTGACAAAACATTGAACAAAGAAAACCTGCACTTAAAGTAAAGCTTTAAAATAGGCTTCCAAGGACATCATATTGTTCCAGCTCAGAATAGTACTCTGCTTTTTAAAAGTCAGGGTTTGCAAGTCAGTCTATTTATAGTGCCAAGGTTTATTGTTGTAGTGTTCAAATTTATATACAGAACACTAAATACTATGTTATAAGGGGATTGTGAGTGCCACCAGATGAGTGCTTATATTTTGTGATTTATTTATGTATTTAAAAAAAAAATTGTACAGGCATGAAGCATAGTTTCTAGAACATGTTTTAAGGAATTATTCAAGCCACATTGGTCCATAATGAAAATGGGGCCAAAATCACTGCACCTGATTGCTGCAACTAAGATATAAGTGAATCTTTATTTGCTCTATTATTTATCTGTGATTTTTCTGTTTATATATATTCCCATATAAACATCCTTCTCACATACTAATAAAATGGTGCACCTTGCTAAACATTTCTTTAGAGCTCATGGGCCATTTCAGTCCATTTAGAGTACAGGAAATGTGAGGCAGATTCTAGGCTGATTGCAGATTAGGGCAGATATATTTCTTAGCACCCCTTCTGCAGACCTGTCTTCCTAATGTGTCCCTTTGGCAAAGCACTCGGGTGAAATACAAGTAGTTGTTTGTTGAATTATCTTAGAGCTATGGTTTCATAAGCTAAGGCTGCCCTGTCAGTGAAAGGAGCAAACTCCTCCTTTGCTGCCAGATGAAGACTCTTGAACCACTCACTGTGGTCATCCAATCATAAAGTTCACCCTATTAAAAGGCAAACCCAGTGGAAAATAGCTTTTTAGCAGAACAGTACCTGAAGTGTCTGATTGCTTGGTGGCACAGTGCTGTCATGGGCTGTGGGTGGACAGGAGCACCACATGGGCTGGAGTCAAACTTGCATTTCAGATCAGCTTCCAACATTAGGCAGCTGTACCCTCAGTTACTTCCTTTGATACATCTCTATTCCAGGACTCCACAGTGTTCCTAGCAACCAACTAAAGGTACAAGATGATTGTTTACATTCTTCAACAATACCGAGCCTTAGTTTATAAGATGGTAAAACTTGTGAATATTGAAGTCTGAATATAACCCTGTGGCATTTCAACACTGCATTTAGTAGGATGTTATCCTAGAGAAAATGGCTTTCAGGAGCTTTTATATACTCATATGGCTATTTGTAATGTCAAGTTGACTTGTCTAGATAGTAGAGAATAACATATGTCTTCAGCATTACTGACAGTTTTGCCAACTTTTAGTATTGCAACACTTCTGCAGATAAGGCTATAAGAGTAGGTTGTTTCAAGAACCACAGAACAGATGAAATTAGTCATTAGCTGTGACTACCCAAAGCTGTGCACATTTGTGTTTGCCAGTCAGTACACTTGGCTGGCTGGCCATTAGGTACATGTGTTCTGCTGCCAAAACAAGACATGTAACAGATGAATTCTGCCTGTCTTTCCCTTTCTGGTGTTCTCCTTTAACCAAGCAATATTCTTCATGAAACTTGCAGGAATTTCATTATCTTTGACACCTCAACTTCTGTTTCCAATTCACTGAAAATTAATCAATAATGCAAAGTGTTGTGAGTGTGGTCTGACAAGGAAATGTACCATCAGTTAAGCTGTATATGCTTTATAGAAACCAATGTCAAAATACACATTTAAAATAAAATGTTGCAGCAATATTGCAGAGATTGAAACATATTGGTCGTATTAATTGTTAGGCACTTGAGCAGAAAACAGTCCAGCTTTGGAAGGGTATCTAAATAGCTTTTGGACATATCCAATAGCTTTTGTTTCAGTGTCTTATCTCCATGTCTCTTTTGTCTATATATTCCTATTGATGTCTAATCACTCTCCTGTATATCTCCAGTTGCTGTTTTTTTACTGCAGATCACATAACTTCAGGCAATGACAATATTATTGTGCTAATATTGTTATAATATGCTATTAATCAGCATTATATAAATATTTCATAAGTTAATTGCCTGGAATTACAAGCAACATAAAAATCTTATAAGAGGAACTCTACATAAGTAGAGACGCTGCAGTCTGTTTTTCTGCTCAGAAAGATTTTATCCTTAGAAGCCTGTCTATTGCTTCCCATTATGTCAGGTAACCTGATAAAAGATAATTCTTTCTACCATGTCCATTCTTCTCATGTACCAATAGCTATTTTGCCTACAACACAGCTGTGTGATGACTAACAGTGCAGTCGGCCCCCGAGCTATGCTGCCTTATGTAGGGAAACCAGTTAGCTGATTTTGGGACTTCTGAGGCCAAGATACAGCTTAGGATAACATTTGCACCACTTTAAATTATTTAAAGAGGCAAATTTCACAAGAAAGAAGGTCTTAAACTTTTTTCCTGTGGTCCTAGCATCTCTTCCCTCACTTTTGTCCCAAATATGTTCCTCCCCATGTATGTATTTTCAAAATACTTCCTAATGAAGTGCTAAGTTTCTGATTGACAGCTAGTACGTCACTCTATAAACCATCTTTAAAACGTATTAATATTTTCTAATTGTCTCCCTTAATTTTCATGTGTATATTCATATTTGTGTATTTTTCTTGACAGATCATCATTTTTTATCGTGCTTGAATAAAGACCATTAGCCTAGGCCTGGGTCCTGCATATGATAGGGAACTCCTGTAACTCCTGGGACAATGGATACAGGAGGGTAGAATAAACCCTCTATCCTAGTGGTGTTAAAGAGTAGAAACAGAAATGGAACATTAAGTTTTGTATGTTTTTAAACAATAAAATCATAGAATATCTCTAGTTGGAAGAGACCCATAAGCATCACCTAGTCAAAGACCCAGCTATATAAATGCATGCATGGATGTATGTGTGTGTAAGAGAGAAAACATTTTTCAGCATCTCTCCCCTTATCTTGAATTTTGTTGTGGTGATTCTGATTTTTAATTCCAAAGCCCTGTGAACCGTGTCAGTACCACTGACAGATGGCTGAGGGAAAGACACTGAGATCTACTCAGTAAAAGCCATTTAGATGGAATGGCTGAATTAAGCATGCATTTTGTGAAGTTGGGAAGAAGATAACAGAATGTTATGACTAGCACATTTCAACAATCCATTTTTAGAAATGCCAATTGCTCTGAGTTAATCAGAAAACAACAGCCCCCGGCTGTGCCCAAACCCTAACCCCGAGTTTGAAGGACAGTCATGGCTAGCAGTTGCCAGCAAGTAGCAGGTGTGATGTTGCACACCTCAGAACTGTTTCTCATTCTACGTGTGGCTGGTGGGAGCCACCACTGCAGGGTATACACCGTGTGCACAGTGAGCTCAGAGCACACACAAAGTGCAGAATGGTGCCCTAGATTGCACAATATCTGGAATAACTTTAATGCAGACCTGACATCCAGTGTCTCAGCTCATTCAGATTCTTTAAATGATCCTGTCTTTCCAATTTTGGATCCCTCCTTATCACAAAACCTGAACTGTCCTCACTCAACTAGTCCTATTAACACCACACTTTGTTGATCTTGTGACTAATTTATATTTTTTTAAGTAATTTGAACAAAAAATCATTAGACAAATAATTCTGCCCATCATGTGAATTTGACAGATCCCCATCTGCAGAAAGTGGGCAGGGGAAAATATGGGGAAACCGGAGTTATTTCCCTGTTCTTGCCTTCTTCTTCCATTCTCCTGGTGTAGTCTTATGGTTACTGGGTTAGGTGAACCCTTGGTTTGAAGCAGTTAACCTGTTCTTGCTTACTTTAATCTGATCCCTGAGTTCTGTAGGTAGCTTTTAGTCTGGTGTGGAAGTTCATTAAGTGTGTTTTTCTCCAGTGCAAGTACACAATCGAATGAACCTCCAAT
The DNA here is from genome assembly GCA_013397555.1 of Urocynchramus pylzowi. Classification (NCBI taxonomy): domain Eukaryota; kingdom Metazoa; phylum Chordata; class Aves; order Passeriformes; family Fringillidae; genus Urocynchramus; species Urocynchramus pylzowi. The sequence continues at coordinate 1,048,618 of VZRH01001692.1, read as the reverse complement.
TCCTTCAGGAAATCCATGAACCCTCAAGATTTCCAAACAAACCAGCTAATCAACACTTCTCATAGTGAGTAAGAACATTTGCTTAGGCACTGGGTGACCCTACTGCCCAGGTGACTTCTAGTTTCTGACATTCTTGAATGCTTGCACATACTCAGTCTCCTAATATGTCCCCAAAGCTGCAGCTTTCTTTTTGTGAACAGAAAAGCTGTTTAGATGCCAAAAATATTTCTGCCCAGACTGTAAAAAATCCCTGATTTTCAGCCCTTCACTAAGTAGTGGAACCGTCCTGGTTTGTTCAGGCTTTTCTCCTTGAGGCACTTAGCATATATCACAGAAACCTGAAACTTTTTCTTCCACTTTTCTCGAAATTTGCAAGCAAGCCTACCCTGACAGACTGTATCACAACTCCCAACCTTGCAGCTTTGGAAGATTAACTGAGAAACCCCACAGAGGCTGCTAACATCGTATAATTGACTGAGGAAGCACTTCTAAGGAGTAGTAGAAGGAACTCCCTCCCCTCTAGACTCTCAGCATTGGCTGTTTTCTTTTCAAAAGCTTTTTTTTTTCGGGAAGAGAAGCACGCAGGGGGTGGAAGGAGAATGAAGCCTTGACTGCACTTTTCACTGCTTTCAGAAGGCAAATCTCAGCCGCGTTCACGCAGGCTGTTCCTGTTTTGTCACTTGTCTGGATTGTTTGCCTCTGCTTGGAAGAATTAAAGCATTTTCAGAAAAGTAATCTTATCGCATAAGAGGGCAATTAGACATTTCGTAATCCTATCACCCCTGTGCTGAAATTACCATGCCCAGTTAGCAATAATTCTGCTTCTAAGAACAGAGTGAGCAGCAGCACAGCATGAATTATTTAACTCGATGCTGTGCTTCCTGTTTTCAAGTCACTGGAATAATACCGGCACCACAGACAGTAATTATCCCAGCATAGAGTAGAAACAGTTAATGGAACCTGCCTTTTAAATCAATATTATTAATTCAAGGAAAGAAACAGCATGTACTATCTGACGCCTATGGAGTTTTGATCTGGGCTTGATGTCACGCTGAAGTAAGTGGTTACCATGGAGATTGGAGCTTGTGTCTGCGTATCCCTCCCTGCCAGGGAGCTGTGAGGAGTGTTTTTGGAGAGGAAATGCCCATCTGTACTCAATCACTATTGTTCTGGCAGAGCCACATGCCAGCCTCGCTGCAGCCCTCCGAACTGCGTCACGACACAGCAGTGTCAGTCCCTCTGAATAAAGACTCCCTGTTGAACCAGATTTATCCACCCTGCCATTTTCACTGTCAGTTGATTATCTGCTTGTATTTTCTGGCTGCGTTAATGCAGTCTCTTAGCACTGTTATCATAGGATCCCTACAGCTTGATACCTCACAGCTCTGGATGGATCTTCTTGTGTTTCCCTGCTTTCTTTGTCGCCCTCTTGACTGAATCAAGGGAAAGCACCTTGATTTCCCTTGTATCACCACTTCGCTTATTTTCTTTCCTCTTAGATGCAGAAGACCTTGAAAGCCTGAATGTGCTTTCTCCCCTGTACAAATTCATAGCAACCAAAAACTGCTTGCAATAGATCCTTTTATTAAATAATCATTATTAATTGCCAGCATATGTTTCTGGAGGAAAGACTGGCAGTTTGGCACAGTCCACCATGATTATTGAATATACCTGTTTATTAACCAATTAAGTAATGGGCTAGTATGCCAGTGGCATGTGAAATCAGGGCATTATTACTAGCTGGAAGATGTCACATAAAATTACTTCTGCTACCTGAAGACAATGCAATGAGACATCTTCCTGAATACCAGGTGGAGTTTGTGTTCTTATTTTATTTTCCTCCTAAAGTACAATACTCAAGTAGTGTCTGATAAATTTCCGCCAAAAATTCTGTGAAGTGACTGTCTCGAATACTATGCAAAGGATGAATTAACTATGATGGAAAAAGAAGATTTATTTAACTATTTCCCCCTTTATTTTACTTTTCTTCACCCTCATTTTTCTCTTCTCTATCTCTGTTTTGTTTATCTCTTCTGTCAAATAAAGATGCATTTGAGCTATCTAGGGTTCTCATTGAAAGTGATGCAAGAGGTTTTCAGAACAGCCATTGTATGGATCCTCTTCTGCTATCATTCTTGGAAATGACTGAACATTTTTATCAGAAACATCAAAATGAATCAGCTTTAAGCAGACACCTGGCATGAAAAACTGCAGGAAAAACAATCAAAGTTTAATAAATTCCAATAAGGATAAACATTTTGATTGTGAAGAATGTGCCTGCCAGGAATGCTGGGTTCTTTCCTAGCCACTGAATATTGTCTACCTACTCTGCTACCAGTGGTAGGTCGATTACCACTTGAGTACTCCCAGCCTGGGTACAGGTGTAGCATTCAAACCTCAGCTTGCATTGTATGCTAACTTTCCTAATTACATGATGAATGCAATTCCATATTTGCAATCTGCCCAACTGCTATAAACAATACAAACATTTCTTTCCTTCTGGATGGAGTGGTTCAGGCAGGGCTGCTGTGGAATTGTGATTGCCAGCTGCAGGGATTCACAGGAAAAGAACAACTTTCCCTCACTATCAGCCCCTCCAACATCTTTTATTTATATCTCTTCCATTCCAGCTGGCATGCACACTGGCAGCTCTGGCATCTCTGACCCTGAACTAAACTGCTGCAGGGCTGATCAGGGGACTTGACAGGTTCTTGGTGAAGCTGAGCTGCTCAGCAAATGCTCTAACTTTACTGACTCTATGAATTTTAGGAGAAGTTTGAAAGGGATGTTTCTGAACACTTATTAGTTCTATAAGCAGCATGTTTTTAGATTTCCAAAATAATTGTAATATCATGTGATTTTTTTCATTGTAATTGTGGGGTTTGCTGTGTTGTGAGGGTTGACCAATGATTTTTGAGCTTTTGAGGTAGCCAGTTTGGATGAAGAGTCCAGCCACACCTACACCAACAAAGCTAATTTGAAAACAGACAAGCAACATATCTAAGCTAAGCAAGGAAACATAAGCTTTCACTTCTGAAAGTGAGAGGTAAGTTCAATTCCTAGTAATGGAGGAAAAAAAAGAAAGCAATATCCATCAAGTATTGAAAACCTTTGGTGCTTGGAAATCGTGTAAGGTTACCAAGGAAATAAACAATATTTGGAGAGATGGATGAATGTATTTTAAAGTATATTTAGACTATCCACCAGAAATGCATAGAAATTAGCATATTCTCACAGAATCTGTAAATGTTACTGAATTTTCATTTTGAAAAGGTTTTCAATTAGAAAGCATATAGACATGTTTACTTTCTTCTATACTAGGTTGGGAATTTCTCACCTGGTTGACTGAAAATCCTAGCATATCAGCTACAAGAGACTTTGGACTATTTGTTTTTTTTTTAATAATTGCTCAGAGTGACCACCTGACATCTGAGATATCTGGGGTTTATTGGATCTCCAGCTTTAATGCAACCTGCCAAGGGGGGAATCCAACTCTGTGTGGGCAATTCATAAATAATTTGGGTAACCAATGTGACATTTTTGATAAAGCAGGACATATGCAGGTAAAAGTCACATAGGATTCTAGACAAGGATACTTCATCCTCTAAATCAGGTGTTCTCACAGGATACTTGTCACATTTGAACCACATTCATTGATTTAAATTAAATATGTTCCTTGGGCAATGTTCATCTCTTGTACAAGAGATGATAAATTCCACATGGAGGAAACTCTTTTGTTTCTCCAGCCTGAATTATTTGGGTTTTTTGCCCTTCTATTCTACAAAATACCACCAGGAAAGAGATACAACTACTGAATATAAATGTAATTTTTTTTTTTTTCTAAATCAGATTTTTTTTTTTTCTGTTCACTGCTGTCCATTATACAGCAGGGAACTAAGATTTTTCATAAACTGAAGGCATCTGTATGAAGGCAATCAAGCAAATCTGTTGGTGTTGGTCAACAATTTTGAGACACTGAGGTGTGAAGCAACTTTCTGATTGCTTTTTCAGAAATTTGACTTCAGAATTCTTCTAGAGTACTGCAAAACATCTGAGCCCCTTTGTGATCCTACATCCTGTAAGTGCTAGGACTCTGGATTCTAGAAATGCTCTCTGATAAAAAAGCTCCTTACCTTTGTTGGAAAGATTTTCTATTTCAATATTTCCAAATAAATTTAAAAAAATGGGAGTTTAATTAATGTAAATACTTTCTTTTATGAACATTCCCAGTTTGTTTATTAATTTTATTTTTAGGAAGTTAATATTTTTAATGGACAACTCTTTAATTTTATACAACAAACATAGAAGAGACTTGAAGGTTTGCTCCAGACTTAAAATGAATGAAGAATATGATTATATGATTTTTTTTTCTTGTTTATACTAATTTTTTTCAGTCCATTTGTATTCTTTACCATCTTTTCAATGCACTCAAAAGGACATGTTCAACCTCTGTCAGCAGTCATGGCCTATTTCATGTTCTGAAAAGTCTTGCCAGAATGGCCCCCTCAAGCAACACATGGCCCAATTTATTTATGACAGTGCCAAAAAAACTATTTCCAGGATGTTCATAGGTCAAGAGCTCCTCTAAAATAGAGAATACCTTAAAGACCTATTGCACTGTGTATTATTTAGTGTGTGTATGTTGCACTCATGCCCCAAGGCCACAATCAAAATCAAGGAAGTTGAGGAAGAATGAAAGAATGATGATCTTTCTTGCATTTTGAGATTCTCCTCATAGCTTTATCCATCTATGTACTGTCATCTCCTCTTAAGTCATCAGTTTACCCTTCAAACAATTTTCATTTTAAAAATCTCCTTTCATTAGCCTCCTATTTCTGATTTTTACCTGACAGCTGTCTTGAGACTCCTATTTTACCTTAGTGATTACACCCAGTAAAAAAATGCTTAAAATGGATGATTCATGATTTTTCTTTTTAATATTCCTTCTTCTTTTACATGCACACAAAATTGCATATGATGTGAACTAAGTATCTCAGCAACTTCTCAGGGTTTAAAAAAGATTTTGAGATGACTTTTTTTGGAGGTCTTTGGGAAGGGAGGTGCTGCTCTGAGTACAGAGCTGCAATGCCCTTAGGGAACTAGAGCTCTGTTCAACAGTCCTGGTGAGAAAGCCCAGCAGATTAACTGCTTGTAATAAGATTCACCTAATTCTGTTTCTTTGTTTAGCCATCTCCTTCCTGAACATTTCTTCTGGTTTGACCTTTCCTTCAGTCATGCAGTGAAATCATTCTGGGTGACTAAGACCTGCCTTCCTGCACTGAGACACTTTACAGGGAAAGTGGAGAATTTGTAAGCAAAGCACTGACCATAAGAGTATAAGAAGGATCTAGTTGTAGTGAAATTTTCAGGTTGTATTTTTGGTAGGAAATATAGGTTTCCCCTTTTTAAACAAATCCATAGAAATCATAGTACATATACTGCAAAAATTCAAAATTGTGAAAAAAGCCTATTTATAAGTATGTAATACTTGCCAGTGTTTGTGAGATATGATGATATTTCTACTTGCTTAGCCCAAATTTTAAAAATAAGATAATATTTAATAATGAATACAGGATGAATTTGTCATACTTATTCTTACTGATAAACACATTGCAAGGAATAATGTAACAAAACCAAACTTTTAGGTTCTATAGTGGAACAAAACATAGGTGAAATTTTTCAGGCCTCCAGAATTCACATTACTGTTTCCTGCTTTTGAAGAGGAAAGATGGGTCTGAAAGGACAACAGGATGAAGGGGAATATTTGATATAATTTTGGGGAGTTAGAAGAGTGACTGGGCAATAGGAATTAATCTGTATCTGTTCTGGTTTAGGGATAAGTTTTGCAGGGGTTAACTAACATCATGCTCTGTTCATTTCTTCATTGTGAATCTTATGGAAATGACTGTTATATTTTAATTTATTTTTTCATAGTGTAAAATTTTGTCCACTTGGTGGGACTGGGGTCAAATTACTCATTGTGGCTGGAATTTGTATTTCTAAAGTTTGACTCACTTGAAGTGTTATGCTTACATTCTGAGTTGGCATAAGCAGGATGAAAAATGAGATGGCAGAGCACTGAGACCAGCAGAATTTTCAGCATCTGCATGCAATAATGTGATTTGACTGACTTGTATGGACCTGAGCCCAAAAACTACAGAGAGGAATCACTTAGGCCATATTAGCTGACATGTGGAAGATGTTCCTACTATGAAAGTTATGCTGATTACAACAGGCAATAATTTTCAGAAAAGCAGATAGGTTGTCTTGGTTTTGTTCCTTAGCTTATGTTCCTCTAGCCAGTTTCCATCCTACTGTATGTAAAACAGCTTGTACATCTTTAATAATCACATAAGATGGATTTAGAAAAATATCCAAAATTCTATTCATCTGTACTGCATGGAGGTTTGGTTCATGAGCCTCTGAAGGGAGACAGAGAGAGAGAAAGCACACAAAGTGTACTGTATCTTCAGTACAACTCAGGTTACTACACAGAACCTCCTACTCACCACACTTTAGTGATTCATGCATGATAAGCATAATGATTCCTCTATTTTTTTAATGTGCTCTCATGCTAATTTTCTCATTTACAATTATAAATGTTACATTCACTTCAAAAAATTTGACAAATCACATTTCCAAAAATATATAATAGAATCATTTTCACTCATTGTCAAATAAATTTTTAAAAAATTTTTGTACATTATTGTAGCTATATTACATTAACTTTGTACAGTATGTGCCATGATAAAATATTGGGAAGGATGCTATTAACTATATTTTTCAATGCTCTTTCTGTGTGATTAAGTTTCATATTGCTGAATTTGAATAAAACATTGATCAGAGAACTGTCAAATGAAACTTCTACTAAAATCTTGGCTGAAAAGATTCCTCTTTGATTGCACCTTATTATTCATCTTTTCCCCCTGCTTTGGAATTATATAACAGATTTCTCCCTGCCCTTTTTGATGTACTGATCTTTCTTAATATTCCAGGAAAATGAGATTTTGAGTTCACTTGAATCCAACGATTTCCACGTTAAAATGAAACCAGAGAGCTATAGAACATATATCACTTTCAATAATTTGCAGTGATGTACAGAGATACAGCTCTATAGTTAAAAAAATCCCTCAACTCTATCAGCCAGAAGGAGCTTTTAGCTGATTTTTATGATGTGGATAAATGTTCACCTAAAAACCAGGTAAGGTGCTGAGAAATGCAGAAGTGTGCAAGCAGAGGGCAAAGTATTTTCTTGATTGTCTTTGAAGGATGATAAAATTCTGTCTGGGTAAATGGAAGTTTTGCATTATTGTGTCTGAACAGTCTTCCTAAATATGACAGAATTCAAAGTCAAAATTACACAGCAGTGTAACAGAATGTAACAGTTTTTCAAACTTTAAGACATGATATTTTTTCAAGTTCACATTTTCAAAGAGCCCATGGGTCTTGCTATGACATGCAATGAAATGGTGTTCAAAGCTGCCCATTGCTCCTGTGGCAGGTTGGTAGCACTGAAGTCAGAGTATTCTGTCCCCATGGCATGAAGCTTCACAGACACTGACATTCTGAGATGTTTGAAATTGTACAGCAAGCCATCCTTAGTTGCAGACTTGACTAAAACTAATGATAAAGTTTATTTTGTTTTTGGAGAAGACATGAACTTGCTTTACCTGTGTCTGAATTCAAGATGGTACAAGCAGGTTCTGGCCTGAAGGGCCTGTGCCTGATCTGTGATAAGCTCAGGTGGGTGCATGGCAGTGTTTGCTTTGGAGCTTGTAAGCCCCCTGCTGCAATGAAGTGCAAGCAAGGCAAGCATGGTCTAGGCACCAGACTGAAGAGTTACAGTGCATTATGTAAGGCCAAGGCTCAAATACACAGTAGTCCCTTGACCTGGAGGTAAGTCTTTTGGAGATAAGGGGTTTCCCTTCTTCAAACAGATACAGGAGACAAATAATACAAGCTAAATTAGAGTAAAAGAAAGACTGTGATATATCCTTTGGAGCATTCTGCAATAACCACTTTTTTTCAGAGACTATTTGCACTCAGAAAAGACTTTGAACAAGCCTACATAACTCATAAATCAAGCATTAAGTGTTCTGGTGCCTTTTTTAGAGCCTTCATGGAAATAGCACCCAATGTGTTCTGCTGCTTGTTTTCTCTAAGAAGTCTTTCTGCTGTTTCTGGTCAGTAAATTATTTCTACTGAAGTTCTCAGATTCCACCACAACAGAGGATAACTCAATAGTGGTAATGCTTCATTGTGAAATAATGCTAGGTCTCATGGACCCTCTCACTACTTTTATCTACCTGAAAATTGTTTCTTTTACTCTCAGAAAGTTGTGTTATTATCCACTGTACTCAGTAGATAATCAGTTTTAACAATACGTTAAACCATTACAGCAAGATTTATAGACACAAGGAAGTATTTATGCCTTTCTGTTGTCTGGAGAGGAAATTTAGCAACTAGCTTAGATTAGAAGCTGAAGGCAGGCTTCAACAGGCTAAACATATGCATTGTGCAATTTCTTGCCTAGAGTATTTCAGATGTCTGCAAAGCTGGGGAATATGATTGGTGATGTAAATAGAATACAGAAGGAGCTAGAAATTGCTTGAGCAACTCAAAAAGCTTTAGCTATCCATGTTGAGACAGACTGAGACACTAAATTTACATGAGAGCAGGAAGGTAACTGCATGTGTGCCAGCTGTTTAAGTTTCTGCTGTAATCAGCGAGGGTGCAACTCAGCTGCCTAACACACATTACCTGAGGTGCCCCAGGGTACTCAGCATAGCCTCTGGCTGCTGTAACCAAAGGGCGTGGGCAGCCCTGTAGGCACCATGCCACACCTGACAGCCTTCAGCTGACATCCTGGACTTCTGGGAAATCTCAGATGATGCTAAACACCAAAGAGATGAATGTCAGATGTAGTCCATATAGTGAGCAGAAGTTAGAAAGTTATTAATTTCACCTTGGAGTAGTCACCCACTTTTGACCATCTCAGTAGCTGTCTGTGCTGCCCTGAATCAGCTGACTAGATTAGGAAAGACTGTGACTCAGCTAAGACACTGCATGTACACCTGGTTGCATGTCTGGCTCTGGAGCTGAAATCCACCCATAGCTGATGGAGTTCTGAAGTTAGGTGAGATGAGTCCCTTTCCCATCAGCCATGACAAGAATCCATGACAAGCAATTCTCCCACCCTCGTGTTAGCACTGTCATCCTCAGTTTGAAGAGGCTTGTCAGGCTGTTAGCAACAAGCTGCTTATTTAAAATGTCAGTTATGTAACTTAGGACTCTTTAAATAGTTTTTTCTTTATATTACAGTAAATTAACATAATTTAAGAATTACTCTCACTTCCCTTTTTATTCACTCTGAAGTTTATGGAGTTCTGATTTTTGCTAAGATATCAGTAAATACAATAATTTAAGCAGTCTGAAATTTCAGCAGCTGCCTTTTCCTCCAGTTTCCATTTTTTTTGGGCTTGTTTCTCTTTCGTGGGGCAAGTACAATGTTTGGCAAAACCAGATCATTTATAATAATGCTATTGGCTATACAACTTTGGAGATAATTTTTTCTGCAATGTTCTCTATGTGAAAGAGCCTGGGCACCCACATTATTTCATAGATGAAAACCTAGCAGACTAGATGACAACATCCTCCCCCCCAGTCTGAACTTTACATTGGATTAATTCCAAAGAGTAAAATCATGTGAAGTATAGCACTAGCACAAAGCAATGGTACAATCCATTTCATCTAAGCACTAGTTACTTCATGTAGTCATACTCAGAAAACATAACTTTTGTTAGAGTTGCTGGCATAGGGATTGTCGTTGCTATCAGCCTAGATGTAAATTGAATGAGTTAATTCAGAATTTTATGAATGTAAGTGGACAGAATATATGCTCTTGATACATGGGCACTTAGAGCAATCATAGAGGTGAAGTAGAGCAGTCATATGATCAAGCAAATTAATTTTCTTTAGGACTAAAACTGCTTTTCCTTAGTTATGCCTCCACTCTTGCTCAGAAGTGTACCTTTAAAAGTCACTTCTGATTTAATCAGGCTGTTGAAATTCAACACATATGCACACAAAGCCAGAGTGCAGGTAAAAACTACACAAGGGCACAGAAAGAAACAAAGACCTGACCTTTTAAATTTGTACGTCTATTTACACGATTTGGAAGTGTATTTTTGTCTTCTCTGAAGAAAGGATGTAAGATGCAAGCTCTCTTGGTTTCTTGATCTACACAACTGTGGTAGGATTGATGTATATGATTGGCAGTAGCAAATGAGACCCAAAAGCAAGGAGGAAGTAGATTAAATTGTGGCTTCTTAATTTCTTTCCTAAGGCACTGATGGACAAATGCAGCCACATGATACTCTGTGCTATACTATACTGAATAAAAAAAACCAAACCAGCTTCTAAAGCATAACAGATTTATTTTTACAAACACCTGTATTTAGCTCTTTCCTAAGCATATTGGTCTGCAAAATCCACTGTGGTGTATGCAATAGTATTTGGTAAGAAGATGATAATCTACAAAAAAGTCGTTTAATGTATGTATAAAATAGAGATATGGGAATATGTTTTGTAATCATGATAAACCTGTCAAAAGGCTTGAATGATACCAGGATGTCAAAGGCAGTAAAAGACCCACACTGTTTATGGGTGTAAACTGTGCTACAATTATCTCTGTATATAAACATCTTTCAATAAATTTCCTATCATTTGCACACACAGACATAAGCTGGACTCTCCCATTATAAAAGCTGTGAAGAAAAGTTCTATATTTCATTCTGAAATTTATTGATCATTATGCTCTATTAGAGCTGTCTATGAAAGCTTTCTCTGCTTGTAACAGTTGTGTTCTACTTCTGCTATACACTTTAGATACACAATAAGGAACATTTAAACTTCAGACAAAACAGGCAAAGAGCTGATAGAGCAAAACCCATTTATGAAAAACAACACACTGACCCCTAATATCTAAATAAAAAAATGAATTACATTTTATCTTCAAATTCCATGTTGAGAAAGGATGAGGTGGAAGGAAAGAGACAAGGCAGTTTGAAGGGTCTTGTTCTGCAAAAGTCAGAACTAACTGCAGCATTGTGTGTCTCTGTATATCAGATACCTTGGCCAAAGGTTGTTATAGAGAGAGTCTAGGCTTCACAAACTCTTTCTCTGTGCTCTGTAGCACATTGGCTTGTACTAATGGTATTTGGGATCTAGTTTAGATATACAGCCAGAATAAGTCAAGTGCCCCAAAAAATCTGTTTTCAAATTACTAAGGTAAACCATTTCTTAATAACCACAGAGCACAATTTACACTAATTTTATTCATTTTCGAAATTACTGTGGTATTCCATAGTTGCTTTCTATGTGGAAAAAACCTGAAATCTGTGCAGGTAAAAAACAATTAATGTTTTGCCTACTACTACTGCAGAATTTGAAATTTTACTGTCTTGCCCTCACAATATGAATTTGTCAGTTTTTAAGGATAATTATATTCTGCTCAACAAACATGAAATGTGGGACATGTAATATGATTTAATTTAGGAAATCTGAGATAACAATGGAACAATTTTCAGTCAAAGATGAAGGAGGAATATGAGTTACAGGTCAAAGAATGAAAGAGGTCTTAACTAATAAACAGAAAATAATCAGTGAAATCTCATTTACTTGGAGCTCTTAAAACTCAGTTTGATCAAGAAGCATTCAGAAGACAAACATGTATATAACTGCTCTTTGCAGTCATGTTTGACTCCTGTATATATGAGAGATTGTATTTCTACTACAATATTTGCCTTTTCATGTATTACCATTCCTGACCTGTTTGAATTTAAAAAACACCCCAAAAATGTAGAGGGAGGGAGGGAGGGAAAGAAGGAAGAAAGGGAGGGAGGAAAGGAAGGAAGGAAGGAAGGAAGGAAGGACAAAATATTTTTTTCATTCCTTCTTGTTCCTCCTAGGTTTTCTCTTGTCCATAAAGGGATCAGTATTCTAAAAACCCTCTTCAGATACTTATAAGGCATTATTATTACTTATTGGATGTTATGCTGCTGGTCCTTCTGTTTTCTTTGATGTTTTAAAGTCTTAATATGCTCTATATTTTCTGTGAAACTTACTTGTAACAGAAGACCAGATTCAAAACCTGTTTAGTGCTATGACTGAAGGCAGTGTGTGTGTCTATGGAGATCTGCATTGGGAATATTGCTTGTGAATGTTAGTGCCTGCTATAATCACAGAGACAAAATCTCTTTGGCAATCCCAGCCTCTGCCAATCTCTGTGCACTGACTGGTTTTGGCAGAGACCTAGCCCATTGCCTTTTCATTACTCTCCTAATCATACAGTGATGAACATCAGTTTTAAATAATTGAAACAGGGTTTTAGAAAGCAGCAAAACCCTGGAAATAGTGTGTCACCTTTTTCAGTGACCAATATTTCCATATAAATTTTTGCTTACAGCTGATAGTTTATGTTAGGAAATTCTGTAAAGCCTACAAAGACTCAACATACCCTGAGTGGTGGGGTGTGTGGCTGCAGAGACACAGAGCAGTTATAAAACCAACCCAGCAATCTGAAGTCATTGCATTTATGCCTGTTAAATGAAAAAAAGCATTACTTATTGATAACTGAGGACAGTGAATGTCTGCTTGCAGGCCCTTACTTCCTGTGACATCCAGAGATACACGTGAAGGTTTTTCATCAAATTGATTTCTACAAAATCCCAAACTTTCTATTTCTCCTCCCTGTCTCCCAGTACTGCTGAAGTACTCTTTTGCACACTCAGTGGTTTCAGGAATTACTTTTCTGTATGCCTAATTTGGGCTCCTGTTTTTAAAAAGCTTGACAAAGGAATTGGCCTGAGTTCTGGCTGGATTTGCTAGAAGCATACTTTCTGCATCCATCACATCTTTCCAGTACACACAAACTCACTGTTAATGCGAAGAAGAGAGACAAATTACTCATCACAGAAGAAATAAGCACAAGTGGGCCCCAGAAATGCTGGCTGCTATATTTAGCTTATAATACTAATATTGGAACGTCATAGTCGTGCCCTCTTCCCTAATGGCAGCCCTGTGAGATTCTATCTAGATTTTATGATCTTATATGGAAAGTAATTCAGCTATTTGGGGAACTATGCTCTGTGCATACAAACAGTGAGACTACTTACGTCTGTTCTCTGTGTTATCAGCCCCATTAAAAAGCCACATCAGCTGGGAGGATATGCTGCTTTATAGTTTCTGCTTTTAATGTCTCTAAGGAAACCACTTTACTAACCCACACTTAACTGTGCTAACCACATCCACAATTTACACACAGGCAGGGCAAGGAGAAATAGTGCATCAGAAATTCTGGTTTTATGTAAATGTGCCAGTAAATGTATCAGTATTAATTGTCTTTATGTTTTTTTTGGTTTTTTTTTGTTGGAGACTCTGGTTTAGCTAAAGTCTTGCATTTATGTAGGTTTCCACAGGAGTGGGCTGGTATGGAGATACTGTGCCACAAGTCTGGTCAGCACTTTGAGGGGAATTTTTCTGTTACTGAAGGCCAGAAGAACTAGAAAGAACTATGTTTTGGTAAGATAGACAATGAATGTAGGGGTAAATGATGAAACAGTCTAAGGTCAAAATGTACATTAAAAACATTTGAGTTTTCTCCTTCCTTCTTAATTTCATATAAAGATTCCTTGTGTTTATGAAATTTAAGGGGAAACATTTTTTTTAGAGTAGAAATTCACACCCATGACAAGATAAAGAGAAATATTATTTTCACCTGAGTCTACTTCTCCATGATTTATCAAGTGTACTGAGGGACTATTTTTCAAAATGACAGTTTTTGTCCCACACTGATAATTTTATATATTTGAAAATTATTTTAAGCCTAAAACATTTCAGGCCCAGCAGAATCTGGGCCTGAAACTGCCAGACCACACTGAAACTGCCATGGGTATTTTTAGAATAGTCCAGCAATTTGGACAACACTGTTGGGAGTTGGAGGAGTGGGAAGGGAGCTGGAGCTCCCTTAGTGCTTCTGGCCTCCATGGTGCACTTCATTTTAGCAGCCAGAATTTAATAAAGGCTAAGGAATCACTGTTGTGCTGAAGAGAAGAGGATTTACTAAACTGTGATGCTGTATTTAGGAGTCCTGAGAGGTCTCATTCGAGAGAGATGGTATCAGGTGCTTTCACAATGGGACATTAATTATTCAGTTAAAACTTCTGGGTTTCTGACCTATTGGTCAGACACATACTAGTCTTATGGTAAGTTTTCTATAAATATGTTTACCCAAAACACTGTCTGCCCAGTGTTTTTTAAGCATTTCTTCCAGATGGAAGATGTAGAACTATATTGTACTCATGGAAGATGTAATTTCAACACATCCCAAGCAAAAAAGAATTTAGAACCAAACAGAGATTTTATGACAATATTTTTTAATGGAAGTTCAATTTATTTATATAAATGTATAAGTGTGTAAGCAAATATATTTATTTAATAAAAGGTATTCTTGTTTTTTTCAGGAAAAAATAATATTGTATGTCAATATTTTAAAAATATTGAAGAGCAGTACATCATTTATTAGTGTAGCCAATGAAGGATTGACATAAAATTTTCCTATGCAGGAAGAAAAATATCTTTGTTTTTGGCTAGCATGCAGTAGAAGTAGTGATAATAACTATGCATTGAAATTAATCTGTCCTTTAAGCAAACATTTCAAATTGATGCTTGAGGAAAGGTAGTACACCAGTTTAGGTGGATTCCCTGGGTAGGGTTAACATGAAGCTTCCATTTTCAGGGTGCATAGAAATATAACAGTAACATATGAAATAATATTGTACAGGTAGAGATTACATCATAAGGGTTTACAGCTGCAACCTAGCTTGGGTGTGCATTTATAGGTACAATAAAACCCTTAAAATTGCCTTTGTAGCATTTCATAGTTCCTGTATTTAAAAGCATAAAGCTGACATAATATTAAAAATATTACTCAAATATTACATTTCTGAAAAAGAGTTAAATTGATTTCATTCGTGAAATATTATGTACTATAGGTATTCAGTCCCCATATAGTATATTTTAATATGCTTATGAAAGCCTACAGCTGAATGTAATTTAGTATGAATGATTATCTGTTTGAAATTTCCCTCATTATTAGCTGTTTCTCATTTGTTATTCCAGTCATACTGTCATGGAACCAAAAAATGCTGCAGTTCTTAGGTAAGCACTCACAGCAAGATTCATTTTCAGCATGTGGGGGGAAAGTATGTCCTATGGGACAATCACAGATTATCAGGGTGATGAATTCCATGCTTGTAAACAATTCTAATGCTTGCAGAAATAGGGAAAGGTTTCCTGATAACCTGAGAACAAAAATGCTTGTAACCATGCCAGTTGTTAGCTGTGCTATAGCTATTGTTTGAACCAGTTTCATGTTTTAAGATGATTTTTACACTTTTTCTGCACTTTGACTGTACAGAGGCAATTTGGAAACTTCAAGGTCCTTGATGGAAGGAGACTGCATTTGCTGGTTTCTCCAGGTCCTACTTCTTCTTCTACTCTCCTACACATAAGACAGGACAATGTCAGTGCTCCAAAGAGAGATGTTGTGCAAACTTGTTTATTTTGGGCTTAAAACAAATGTAAGCAGATAGAGGTTAGTGTGTTTTGCCTGGGACATGACATAGTCAATATGATTGTGTAATGCAGACCCTTTTTACAAGCAATAATATCACGGAAAATATGACACCATACTTTTTTAATTGAACCATATCATTAAGCAGTAGAGTGAAAAAGTACATGCAGTATCCCTGCACAGCTACTTGATGTTATCTGTCTGCCCTTTCACACGAGCCAGGAGGAGAACAAGAACATTAACAAATAGCTTCTATTCTCACAACTCGAAGCAGGGGAGGAATAACAAGTTGCGCAAGTGGAAGATGAAATGTTAGGCTTTGTGTTACTCCTTTCCTTTTCCCTCTCTTCTGAAGTGTTATTAGTAACTGAGGTAAGTTAAAATGTGGCAAAGGTTTAGTGTCCTGTTACCTGCTAAGTCTTATATCGTCCTCAGTCACTGAGATTTTACAACCAGCTATAAGGAGATTACTTTAAATCCTTTTCTGTCGCTGTGAAGAATATTCTTAAAGGGACCCTGATAGAAGTTTCAGGTTCATATTTTGATTTGGAATTTTGGAACCTGGTAGAGAGTTGGAGTTTGTAGAGTCTTTTCAAAAATAATTACTTTTTTCAGGTATTGAAAATAAAACCCAAAACACTGATCTTGTGTGGTGTTACTTTATGTTCCTTGCTCAGCAGAGAGAGGATTATTAAAATAGAAGTCTTTTTGTCCACATCACACTAACTTTCTTTATGTTAAAGACTTGTGACCAAGGACTAAAAAACCCCAAATTGTTGCAGTAGGACATTCAATTATTTCTCTAAAATAAGTAAGAATTGTCCTGCATTTACCAGCAGGATCTGCAGGACTCATCCTGCATCCCACCAGCTCTAAGTGTGTCTTAGTCACAAGCAAGTAAGAAATTCAGAAAGTCTCAGAGACTCCTGCTCACCATTAAAACATGATGGAACCAGTTGAAGAATAGTGTTTTCAGATACTTTTTTAACAACTGGCTTCACATACTCATTATCACTCACTGTGATGACTACTATATATACAAATAAACATAAACACATAAATACATGCAAAAATCATTTAACAGAGTTTTTAATAAAGAAATAAGCAATCATTACAGAGCTGGCCAGCTTGATTCCTATCAAATAGATGCAGTGGAACTGACTTTTGAGCTCACATTTGCCTACAAGTCATGTTACATAGATCCATGGCAACACATTGATCTGTTCTCCTTTTATAAATCATTTATAAATGTCCACTAATAAAAGTGTACTTTTACTTTTATAAGACAAAACTATTGTGTGTAAAGTCTGCTTTTACCAGCCCTTGCCTCTGGCCCAAAATTGAATGCAATATGGCTCCTGCTGAAATTTCAGGCATGTCCATATTTTAATTTTTTTTAATGCCATATGGCCAGAAATACTGAAATATAATACAGTGTCATTTACTGACTTTAGGGAGCTCTTTCTCAATTTAATTAAACAGGATAACTTGCTAATGCAAGTGCTGCCTATCACACATAAGGAGTCTACAACGATAAAAACGAAGCCCTTTGTGGAAGTTGAGACAAATTCTTTTGACTGAGGAGATGGGATCTCATCTGCAAATATTTTGTATTTCTACTTTTCTGACAGCCAGGGGTGAGTTTATATAGATAAACAGAACCTTTCAGCTGCAGAAAAACCTGCTGGTAGCTTGCATTGGATTAAGATGGATTAATGTCTCTTTACTTAAATTCCTATTGTCATTTTTTCAGTCGCGTACTTCACACTGGCAAAAAATGATAGTCATAGTTTGCATTTATTTGACTGAGGTTTTGTATTTTAAAGAATCCCAGTCCAGGATATTAGTGTCCTTGTCACAATTTTCTCTGACTGATTGAATGGGATCTCAGGTGAATTATTGCACACAGATGCAGGAACAGCATAGATTTAAGCTGACATCTTTCCTTCTCTTGCCCTGGTGGTATCTTTAGTTTTCTTGATCACTGTCCTTGAACCCTGAACTATATAGTGTCAGAGGGCACATTGGAGTCTACCTGCCCAGTACCAGAAGAGAACTATGAACTAAACCTAAAGATCAAAAGGATCTAATTTAACATTTGGCATTATAGCTCAAATATCTTTTGCAAAATAATGTGAAGGACTTCATTTTCAGGCCAGTACCAGAATAAAATATCAGAAGTATAAACCTTAAAAAATGTAGTAAAATAAGATCCTTGTCCTCCAAACAGCTCTAGTTTGGGTATCTTGCAAGTATCTGAAATTCCAAATACAAATCCCTGGAATGTCCCCAAAATGGTCTGTGCATATGTAATTACAGAATCACAGAACACTTTGAAGATATTCCAGGAGTTTTTATTTGGCATTTCAGAGAGTTAGAAGTTTTCTTAATTTACCAGAAACAATGCCAATGGAACTGGAATGTCAGGAAGAAGTAACAAGGCACGTGAACTGTGTTACCTGGTGATGCAAAATATGTTTGAGTGATTTGTGGGTTCATATTTTCTAACACTAAGTTGTGTTATTGTAAAGTTTATGTACGAAATAAACTGCTAATATTTTAGCTACGTTCAACATGAAATATGTCATTAAAATGTATGCCTCTTCAATGAAAATTGCACTTTACATTTATTTAAAGGTCTCTGCATAACAGAAATTGTCAGTGTGGCCCTTGCAATGCTCTGCTGAGAGCCCACAGTCCGTGCCAAAAAAAACCCCCTCAGGGAAATGGCAGCCAGATTTCCACCACTGGGGCCCCATAAAGTAGGATTACTCATTTAGGGGCTTAAACAGGAGCAATAGTTGCTACATCTGTCTTAGAATGAGGGCTGCCCCCACTCGCCTCACAGTGTCTCTGACAGCATGAGAGCATTATTTCTCAGTGCCACCTTCTAGCATTGCCTTATGAAGAATTTATATGTTTTGAGTTTTCTTTCATGGCAGGAGTCCAGCAGTGCTGTACTATAAACCTGCCACAAAGAGTGAAAAAACCAGCAGTTTTCAGTTCAACTGGGGGCTCAGACTGATTAGCTCAGACAGGCTGAACTTCTAAAGGTTAGTGAGTCTGAACCTCAGCTGATTCACTGAGCACCATCAAATTATGTACAACTAAGGAGGTAGCAAACATTTTAAAAGACTAATTGCTTGAGAAGGTTGTGGAGGGTGATTAATACACTCAAATCCTTTATTAGAGTTCTCTTGAGGAACCCTAATGAAATAACAAATTCAGAGAGAGGACAAATTATTTTCCTTTTTTGGCAAGTAGTTATTTGAGCAGAACAATGCTGCCAGCTGAAGGCATCATTAAAGGGATGGCTTACTGTTGCACACCAAAACCCCCACTGTGATAAATGGCAAATAAAACATGTCTTTCATCCACACATCAAGGCAGCTGAGGACGAGCAGAGCAGGGCTAGCAGGATCAGGCTCTTGGCGTTAGCAGGCACAAGTAGCCTGCAGAGGGCTCTCAAGGTCCTCTGCTGAGCCTCCTAACCCAGTTCCACGGGCTGCAGCTGGAGGTTTTCTAAGGTCACCGAGGTCCGTCTCAAAAGAGCTAAACAAAAGGATCCTTCAGCATAAGCATGCATTTTTTCCCCTTTTCTATGGCCTTGCTGTTTCTATGTACTATCTCTAGCCACAACTTTGCCTGCATTATTTGCTTTAGCAAACAGATGTTAGAAAGTCACTGCTAAATATAAGCCTCTCCTGTAACAGTCATTGTGAAAAAAAAAAAAAGGAAAAATTCAACAAGCTTGGAATAGGAATGAACACTTTCAGTATTTTTTGCTTACTGTCATCTTTGAGGCAACGGTGCTATAGACACACAGAACACAGATTACTTGTTTATATTTAGTTAGCTCATTTTGTTCAGTTCCTAGAATGATCTGAGATGTGCAGGAACACAAATATTGCATTGAATATCAGTCTTTAAAGCTGACTTTACTGCAGAATACATATAATTTTTGACACATAAAGTGAATAGCAGAATCAGCTACACAGATTACTTTTTAACATGCTTGTATTAAAACCCAAAACCAACCTACGAGCAAGTGCTATACATGTACAAGAACATGAAGCCTGCAGCAAATTAAATTTATGTATATATTTCATGGCAATGAAATCCTTGTCTTGTGAATTAATAACATGTTTTAATTGCTTGCAGCCATGGTTTTCTTTTGTAAGAATACGGCCTTTACTGGAGGAAGAAAAATGCTCTTTCCCCTTTGAAAATAGCTGTGTTTTAAATCCAAATTTCTTGCTGTGATTATCTCTCCATGTAGATCTGGAAAATTCAGAAGGAACAGACTATTACAGCAACCTTAGTCTTTCCTTGTCTGGTTATACTGAAAGGAAGAACCCTCTAAAATTAGGATAATTGGGCTGTTTTTTGTTTCTAGTAGATTTCCTTTATGGAAGGGGACATCCTGTAGCAGTCCTTGATGGCACCTTATGTCATTACTTGTTTGTTTGCCTTTTCAGGAAAAAAAAAGGTTTTTTCTATTTTATTACCTTTACTTCATGTTCCTATTTCCTTTTCTTGTAGTACCAGGGTGGCTTTAGCTAGGACAAAAGTTATATATGAAGAACTTACATCCTGTTTTTGTCCCAGTATGCAGAAACACAGCTGTAGAAGTAGTCTTGTAGTTTTTCCTTCTTACAGGATCTCTGAATAAGCCATTCAATGTACTAGTTGGTTCTATTCTCCTGAACTGTAGTGGCAGCTGCCTCTGAATTTCTGAAGCTGAATTTCCTGGAACTGTGCAGTAACCACTGGAAAGAAAAAACATGATATTAAGAGAGAGAATTGTAGGTAACAACAGGAAGCTATGACCATGTCACCAGGTGTTAGAGA
The DNA here is from genome assembly GCA_013397555.1 of Urocynchramus pylzowi. Lineage (NCBI taxonomy): Eukaryota > Metazoa > Chordata > Aves > Passeriformes > Fringillidae > Urocynchramus > Urocynchramus pylzowi. The sequence goes on along the minus strand of VZRH01001692.1, from coordinate 1,028,133 downwards.
CTGCACATCTCAAGGCACTGAATGACATGTAGATAAAACCCCACGACTCTTCAGGTGTTCCCAGCTTTATAGACTTTTACTACTTTTTCTTGTCTTTAGATCAGCTTAGGGTAGAGAACCACTGCTCTCCATGTTAAATGGCTGTGGGCAGTGAGATCTGTATGTGGTAAGACTGTCAGGCTCATGTACAAACTGTTTCTTTGGAGTGCTTTATAAGTATCTGTAAGTACCTACTGACTGGTACTTACTGACTGGTTCTGTTGAGAAGCTTTTCAGTCCTAAGTCTGCAATATTGTAGAATTTTATGCAAAATCTCAAATCTCCTAAAGTGGAGGAAACTAAATTAATTTAAGCAGTCAGATACTGTACATGTGAGGGGAAATAGACCTTTCTTATCTGTCATTGCTCCATTGCTCAGGAGTCATATAGCACATGCCACTGCTGGAGGCTGGGAGACACAGTAGGGCAGTGGCTAAAGTTTTCTGAAAGTGTTACAGTATATTTAAATTTTCCTGGACATGTTCTGGTTATTTTGGGCAGAGATTTTCTACACAAGGATTTTGAAGACTCAATGTATTTTTCCAGGCCCTAGTAGGTCATAATCTGCCAACCAAGAACCACACATCTGGAATTCTTCAATATACTGCAAACCAGCTTCATATGCATCAAACCATCTGCAGATGTGCAATGTGGTTTGCTCTGTGCATGTCCAGGAGGTTCAACATATCCTAAAAATTTTGGGTTTACTGTGTACGTGTAGAAGATACATATCTGCTGGTAGATTTCCAGACCAGATGTACTGAGATGCTGTGCACTGACAGTGACAAAGGTTGTATTGGAAATTTTGGCTCTGCAGAGCTTTGTTCTGAAGGACATTCTAGGCCTTCTGTGTTTCAAGCACTAGTCCTCCATGCCATTTTCTCTAGGCATTCCATGAAATGTCAGCAGTCACCAGTGATGCCCTAATACCAGTGGAGCTGACTAACATCCATAGTGTCAGTTGGATACTGTAAAAGGCACCAAGGTTCAGATTCATGGTGTTTCTTCCATTCAATGCCCATTAGCAAATACCTTCCTGAGCATTACACCCCACTCCCCTTGCTAGATCACACAGAAATCAGCATTGCTTTCTGGAGGCATGTTCTCTTGAGACAACAAGACCAGGCACGTTAGAAGAGGCTTTAGAAGGTGTCAGTCCAACCTGCTGCTCAAAGCATGGTCATCCTGGCCAGACTACTCAGTTATGCCTTGAAAATGTTTAAAGAATGAAAAGTTTCTATTCCTGAAGCCATTGCTGCTCCAGACTGTAAATCTCAGCTCTTGGCATCTCCTCATGGGGCATCAAGTGCTCTATCTCAATGCCATCCTAAATTCTCATCCTAAGTCTCCCACCACTAAATTCACTCCAGTTCATGGATGAGTTGTGCACTCTGGGGTTTCAGACTATAAACAGTTTTTCAGAACTTTTAAAGGTCATGGAGTAAGAGATAGAATCCCTTCCCTGATGGGTGTGCTGCTTGCTGATACAGTCCAGGAGACTGCTGTTTTTCCTTGCTGCCAGGACACACACAGTGGTTCATGTTCAGCTGCCTGTGTCAGGACACAATGGGGCTGGTTGTTCCCTGAGGAACAGGAGCTGAAACTTGGGCTCAGTGCCTGGGCTTGCAGGGCAGGGCCTCTCCAGCCAGCGTCCATCCCACACTACAGGAGTGGGGTCAGTGGGGCAGGCCTGGAGATGGTGCCCAGCCTCAAGCACAGCCTGGTGCTGGCCAGATGGGTCTGTGGTGACAAGGTGAGTCAAGCTGGGAAATCAGTTGGGCTTAGCTGGTTTGTCCATCAGGTGAGGTTCAGGGGGCCATGGACAGGCACAGGCACAGGCCTGGATGGGTCAGTCTGTGACTGAGAGAAAGAGCCTCAACTGAGAGTGGCTCCCACAAGTTAGAGGGTGGGAAGTCCTGCTGTGTCTTCCTACAGCTCCTTTTCCACCAAAGCTCTGTTCACACAGCTGGTCTCAAACGCAGCCCCTCTGGCACCCAAACCCTGGGAGGGCTGGGGAGTGCATCCAGGATACTGACAGCTGTCTGTAGAGCCCCCAGATTCTTTGCAGAAGAGCTGCTTCCCAGTCAGTCTCAGCCTGCACAGCTGAATATATATTTCTATCCCATGTACAGGATTATGGATTTGTCCCTGTTGAATTTCCTGCTGTTGCATTACTCCAGTTTGTTTAGGTGCTTCTGCCCCCCAATAATCCATGCAGCACTTTGCTGTCATCCACAGACTGCATGAGTGTGAATTCCCTCTCTTGCAGACCAATGATGAGGATATAACACTCAGGCAATAGGAGTATAAACCCTAAAAGAACATCATTTGTAACCAACCTTGAAGTGTGAACCATCAGCTCCGTGATCTCACCAAAGTTCAGTGCACTGGCTGTCCATCCAGTCCATCCACAGCATCACAACCTGGATAAAACAGTACTTTTGGGGAGCGTATCTAGAGTCCTTCTGAAGTGGAGTGAGAGACATCTACCAATTTCTCATCAGCTGCAGAGTTATTTATCACAGCAGACAATCATATGAAGTCTCCCATGTCCACACAACAACTCTACTTCATTCCTTACTTGCTATCTTTTTGATACTTGATAAAAGATTAACTAATGACTCTAGCCATTTTTAGCTATGTTACATGTATTTTATTCCTCTAATATGATCTTCATAAAAATACACGAGGGAAAAAGGACAGGAACAGATAACAAGGGAACATCTTGTGATAAGCTTGTTAAACTTCTAGATTTAATAAAGAATACAACAACGTGGCTTTATGGATCAGATGCTCTTGCATTCATAATTCAGGGATTAAATAGGAACATTCTTCTTATTTCAAAAGGATGGGATAATCACTTGCTATTTTATATGCTCAAGTTTTGAATTTCATTTTAGAGACTTTGAAGAATATTCCTCCTTCAGCCTGAATGGCTTTTAACTTCCCTTTTCAAACTTTGAATTCTAAAAAATGCATAACAACATCTCCATTTCTTGTAGATCTTCTGTACTAACTTCACTATAATAGCAGTGATCTAAAGCCCATTGAAGTGAGCACAATTCTTCCTTTAACATAAGTCATTTCCGGATCAAGCGGTAACTGACAAAGCATGCTAAGTTCATTTTTAATTCTTTTACCTGTGGCGTTCTGATGAGGATGTACAAAGTGATATATAGGATGTAAAAGAAAAATCTGTGGTGAATAGCAGCTTCCCTTCATGTCCCAGATGCCTGAGCATAGACTATTGTTCTTGAATTACTTGTTATAGAAATTTAATTTTAATGTTTGTATAATAAGCTTATTGTCTAAAAGTTCTTCTGGATGTTTGATACCTGATTGCAGGCAGAAATCTGCTGTCTAATTGTGAGCTACCATGTTTGCCATGTGTGGATTCTTTGGTTAGAGTAGTAAAGTTCAGACTATTAAAGTCATGAGTAAGTCTGGAGTATAATCAGGAAGACTGTAGATATCTTACAAACAGCAGATAGAAAAGGAGGACAAGGCATTTTGAAAAGTGTTAAGCTGCTCAGGGTAATCAGATGCAGTTAGCTCTATAATGCTGTGCCTGAGCTAACAAGCCTTGTGTAGAAGAGGGACTTAATTGTTTAAACAGCACTAATGCCACTAATTGCACTAATAGCAGGTGATTCTTGCCTGGTGAAACATCAATAAGTGAATAGTGTCTGCACATGGCTAAGAGGATGACTGTTGTGTATTGTCTATATAAAGCCACCATAAATTCCCAAAGTAGTGTCCTGAGGAATATTCTGTTACTTCTACCTTCAGTGGTTTGGGAGGTACTATAGAGAAATATATATTGCCACAAGTATATGGCAAAAAGTTTGGATTTCTGCTTTGCTGGGTTATCTTCAGAACCTGAAACACTATCAGCACTGCGTCCTCATTCCCTACCCTTCCAGAAATTCAGCCAGGAATCCAGTGAGATCTTGTCAACAGCAGATGTATTGGGTTAAGTGTTTGGGTTCAACAAATCATCACATACCAATAAGATTTTTTTTTAAATTGAAAATTCTCATCAGCACTACTGGTGAGGTCTTCTGGCTCACAAAGGGTAATTCCAACACACAGTCAACATTACTAACATGTTCTTCATAAGGAATTTCAGGAAACTGCCTATTTTTGTGGGTTTTTTTTGTTTGTTTGTTTGTTTGTTTGTTTTCTAAAGCAATGTCCAGTAATACTTTTGATACAAATATATGGAAGTACAAATTTATATTTACCTTTAGCAATTATTTCTATAGACAAAAATCAAAGCATGTCTGAAACTAAGTTATTTTGGTTAGAGTGCAGAACATATTTTTTTTTGATGCTAACACAACTATAGCACAAAACCACTGGGTTATTTTACTACAGGACAAAACACTTGAAAGCAAAACCAACAAAAACCACTAGGCATTTCTGTCTGGGTTTAGATTAATGTTTCAAATATATACCAAGGGATATGATTTCTGGAATTTGTTATGCGTAGTTGCTACCAAAATGTAGTGACGGTCTGAAACCGAAAGCTCGGTGTCATTTCTAAATTTTGTCTCAGCTGTAAGTTCATCACACTTTTCTAATGAGGTTATAGTTTGGCACTGGCCTTGAATAGTTCCTTTACTTTTGTCTTATAGAGGCAACTGTGCAGCACTCTTTTGATGTAAATTCAAATAGCAGGCTTTCTGTGACAGCTGCGTGTACATGTGAATGCTGTTAATGCTGTCAATCCCAGTGCCACAAAGTTTTCCTCTTGTAGCAAAGCACCGGATAAAAATTTCCTGGATGGAGCCACTCTGGGTTCCTGTGCATGCATCAGACCACATTAGGAGCCTTGGGAAATTCTTAAATTCCCCTTAAACTCGACAAATTGCTATATCATCTCTCCTTTAAAACTTGATAGAATACCACAGAATTGTAGAATGGTTTGTTCAGTGAAGGTTACTTGTTAATCTTGCATTGAAGTCAGGGAAAAAAATAGGGGTAGGACACAACAGCAGTGGATTTCACAAAGGCTAATCAAAGCATGTTTTTACCTTGCAGTGAAGTGTGGAGCTGAGTCTCAGGCTAAGCATTATATAAACCAGTGTTTCCACACCTAGTGACGACATGTTGGCTCCAGTCTTGAAACTATAGTTGACTCCTGAGTCTATTTGGCTGTTTTGGGGTTGGGCTGCTACAATTCCTGGTTTCTGGCTTGGGCCAGTACTACCTTAGATACTACATATAATTTTAATAAGTTCCTAGACAAGTATTTTTTGTGTTACTAGTACAAGGGACAAAAACATAAGAGCTAGATTACTTTCCTTATTTTTCTGACACGCTATGATATTTTGGATATTTTGACATACCTATGCAAGTGAATTTTTTTTTTTTTT